>CM061065.1:134159006-134451506 GCA_030762895.1 Sophora flavescens
GAATGTCTTACATCTTGGGCATCTCTTGGTCTTTTTACCACGACTATGAGATCAGAATTGGAATCTTCAATGAGTTTTTATAAACCCTTCTCTTTTAATTTTTTTGCTTTTCTTTACTTGAGTCATATGTGTGAGACTCTTACGTCGATTGACTTGAATGGATTTTATTAAATTGAGCATAAATGGATTGCGTGATAAATATTGATTTTGATGATTTCCACAATGATTTTAAAATTGAAAATTGATCCCCATGTGAAAAATTGAAAATTGAACTTTGAAAATTTTATTGTGATTTGATAATTTATGATAAGTTTGGGGTGAAGGGATGCACATGTAGGATTTGTATCTTGGTCAAACAATTTGCAAAAAATGGGGTGAGTGGGCCTCGTAAAATGTTTTCGATTGTGGAAATCCTTTTGAAATTACACTTATTTCAGTTTACTGAATCTCTTCCTACATGGTTTGCATGTTATATGTTATGTCAAATGATTTAGATAAATTTTATGAAAATAACTACCGTCTGATTATCCTGATCATGTTCCCTAGTTTGCCACATTGAGCCTAATAACTGTTGTTTCTTGATGACCTTATATTTATAAGCCAAAAATCAGGAAAACCATGTTAACCCAATCTTACCAGGATTTAAAGGAGAGCATGGATGCTTAGCAGGCAAAGGGTTGAAGGAAACTAAGTTTGGGGTGGCTACAAGGGTTTGATATATTATTTTGGGTTGAAAGCAGAAAAAAAAAAATATAAGAAGGTTGAAGCCAAAGGCAAAAAGAGAAAAAGAAAAGAAGAAAATTACAAAAATGCCAAAAATGGTAAAATAAAAGGGTGTTTAAAAGAAATAGGTTGTAGCCACCCAAAGCGTGAAAATGAAAAATGAAAAAAAGGAATTAGAGTGAAAATAAAAGTGTAAAAAGTTTACGTACTCTCTTGGTTCCTAGGGACTTAAGCTAGTACCTTTTGAATATCTACACCTTTAGCCAGGCCCCATTACAACCTTTAAAAAAGACCTTTTGATGTTGCATGCATGTTTTAAGTGGGAACTATTTTTGAAATGAAAATCAAATTTATGGAAAGTGCTCTTGAAATGAGATATTGAGTGAAAAGTTGATATCTATACAAATTGAGCGAATGAGTGAAATATAAATGCCCCTTGTGAGGAAGGCAATTATTTAAATTGGTGATCTCTGCTTTTGTTGGTATAACTTGGATCCTTTGCTTAGATTAATAATTGCATGAATGATGGAAATTCTCTTTATTTAAGTAAATAAGATAGCGAGGATTACTATAATGAAATAGGAAATATTGATTAGAATTGTTTTGGTAAATTGCATGAAAGATTATGTGAAGTTTGATTGAGTCCATTGAGCTTGTCAAGTTTTGAGTCTTTTTGAGTTTAGTTTTGCTTGAGACGATCAAGTTTAAGTTTGGGGTGTTTAGTCATCCAGTAGCTTATGATATTTTATCTATTATTTAGAGTGGATTTTATCAGTGCAGTGAGTTGAATTCTTGATTTAGCTTAAATTAGACTTCACTAGTGCAGAAAAAGAGGATTCCACATCGGGTTTACGCCGGTTTCTTGGCAGATGTGTAAGCAGCGTGTATTTGAAATTAAAATCAAAGTATTACACATCGGTTTAGAGATTAACGATGTATGGCTATTTCCACATCGGTTATTTCTGTGATGTTTAAAATAAAATTGTAAAGTAGAATTTTTAACATTTAACATCGGTTCTTTACAAGCGGAGTGTTGTAAAATAGTGATTAACCACATCGGTTTCTATCTATGATGTATAAAATATAAAAAAAATAGAATTTTAGAATTTTACTTTTACACATCGGTTTTAGTAACGTGTATAAAATTATTAAAAAAATTAGAATTTAAAGTTTACTTTTTTTCCACATCGGGATTTTACCATGACTTATGTGTATAATATGGTTAACCACATCGGTTTTCACTATAGCAGGTGTGTAATATTCTAATTTTTGTCATTCCCTCATACATTCCGCTCTCTCTCCCATTCTTCAGTTTAACCCTAAGCAGAAAACATTCCCTCTCCTCTGCTAACAGCGGCTTCTTCACGCAATCCCGGCTCGAGTTCATCTCCTCACCGCTACTTGTGGCGCTCTGGCTCGTAGGCATGTCTCATCCTTACGCTTCTCCCTCGCGTGAACTTCACATTACTCATAAAACGGGTTACTCATCCCTTGTCTCAACCCTACTGCTTTCCTCAGTTGTATATGTTTTCTTCTCTCCTTGCTTCTCATTGTTCAATCGGGTAGGGTTGCCATTAGAGAGCTTTTTTGGTCCTTATTTCTATAACAACTATAGAATGGTGTTCTATGCTTGTGGGGTGCCCGCTGGTCTTGTTCCTATGTGGGTTTGGGTTTCTTGGGTGGTAGTGGTGATGATGGCCATTGGTGTTAGCATTGGTTTTGGGTATTGTTATTGTAATTATAATTTATTATTTGCCTTTGAAAAATTTCTAAACTTTGCACTGATTTCTTCTTGTTTTATCTTGTCTTTGGATGGAGTAAATGCTCTTAATTCAATATAATTTGTTGTTGATGTTGTGTTGATGTTCTGCTTTGCTGGGCATATCTATCCCTTTGGTTTTCTTGTCTTTGGTTAGAGTCATTGCTCCTAAGTCACTCTAAAATTTGTCGTTGATTTGTTATTGTTGTTGTGCTTATTTGGGCACAGGTAGCACCAGTCTGATTTTGGAAGTTATACTGCATATTGATGGACTAGCACATCTTGACTAGTTGATTTTTTTACTATTTTTGAAAGAGGTAGTATTCAATATGATTAAAATTGTTAAAAAGGTTAAAATTAGTTGTCCTTAAATCAGGTTTGAATAACAAAAAAAAAGGTTGGAAGGGTTTTTGAATGTTTAGGACTTATGCTATTGTACTAATTCAAGCTTGATTTTGTTTGGAATGTGGGGGAATGCAATTTATCAACCTTGGTGCAGAAAAGGTCCTTAGGAGTTAGTGTGCATTAGGTTGAAGTGAAACAAAATATGTGGCGTTGTTATTTTAAAGAAATGTTCAAAGGTAAAAATGACCGGAGGAAAATGGGAAACAGGGAAAGTCAAGGCGGTATCATGGCCTTCACCTTTGTCGATTTTTACTTTAAACTTAAAGAGTGCAAGTCTCATCATCATACTCCATCCCGTTTGCATTCACATGCCCCCTGCTAGCTTATGTCCTTCTAATGTTTCTTGTGGCATCCCCACCATCGAGGTTTTTTGTTTAAACGGTATACATGGCTGATCGTGAGGATATCCCTCCTTCATGCGGCAGGGTCGGAGACCCAGATCTCACGTAGAAAGGGTAGACGTGCCACATGAATGAGGAAATTGAGCTCCAAGCCGTGGTTCAAATCAAAGGATAAGAGTAGACTTTGATAATAACCTCAATCCTATTGGGCCAATAGCAGATCAATTTACCTGATTTTGTGGCGACCCTTGCTGGAGCAGGCCTAGTATACTCATTGATAGGTGGAAAGATGTACTGCCAAGGACGTGAAGGATCGGATATGGGAGGTATTCTGGTATCTATGCTTCTAAGTCTGCGTTTGTACCGTATCTACTTTGTTTTTATCTTAATAATATCATACGGTAATTCGTTGATTCTTTTGGTCTCAATGTAGTTGACCTTTGACATACTAGGATCAATCGTTTTGAAGCGTTTGCTAAAGTATCTTTGGAGAGCGTTAGAGAGGCTTTTAAGGCCGACACGGGCGAATACTATGTATTCAATCCAAAAGTAAAAAGAATCCACTTGAGGTGTATCAGTTTCTTGACAAGGCGGCGTGGGATCGCTTTGTTGAGCCGGCATGATCCGACTTTCGGGTTAACTTATTTGATTTGTCTCTAAATTTATGTAATTGCATTAATTTTATTTACTTATGTAATTTAATTGTCTTTTATTTATAACGGGAGAAGAGGAAAAGGAGCGAAGAAAAACCAAAGCAAGAATGTCTACCCCATGTGTCATGTCTCGTGGGGGATATAAAAAGCTTGTTCGGAAAATGGTTAAAGAGGAAAAGAAAGCACGTCGGGAAAACGGCATCTCGGCGGATCCTAATGCTGAAAATCGTCCGAGAGGTTGTTGATCCACCTCCACCCCCACGCCATCGTAAATGGAAGAGGGGACGACAAAGAAAAACGGGACAATATACATCCGAGGAGGCCCTGAGTAGTGAGAAGATTGTAAGTATAGTTTCTTTGTAATTGTCATTTTAAGATTGTTACCCGGTGTAATGTGACACGATCTTTTATGTGATAGGATGCCTTGGATGATCGGCTAACCCGAGGAACCTTTGTTCCTAGAGGGCGATGATATCTTATCTGCTGCCATCGGTAAGCCAGGCCACCCTGGTGTTGGATGGGGAGTCGGCATTCGCCAATACCATGGTTCATCTTCCACACCAATACCGCGGGGATGTTGGAAGCGAGATGAAACCCGACTAAAGCGAGGAGATGCGGTTGAACTTGACGAGGAGATGGCGAGCGGTTTGCCCCGGATGGCAATATTGACTTCTATGTCCCGGATGACGGTCGGTGTCCAACCCTTTGTCCAACCCTCTGTCCATGTGAGCACCAAGGGCTCATGTGGTCCTCCTCGTCATCCACGAAAATGATGATGATGGTGATGATGATGATGATGATGATGATGATGAGTGGCCACCGATAGGTGTGGTTTGTATGTTGATGATCATCGTCGCCGGCGCTTAGTGGCATTGGGTAGGGCACATAATAACTTAGGTAATACCATACACCATCGTTTATTACCGGATGATCAGCTAAGGGTTGTTGTTGAGATTATTCGAGATGCTTTGATGCTTGAGTCCTGTGCCCGAGGAGGTTCAAGCAGGTGGAGTCGGGCCCGGTAACTTCATCCTCCGGCCAAGAAGAGTGGTCAACTTTCTTGTTGCATCTGAGGTATTCGGTTAGTTGTGTTTTTCTACGTTCATAGTTGAAATAATTTATTATTGTTTAAAGATAATGCTTTATTTTTATTCGTTTATAGGATGTTGGAAATGATATTGTGCCTAAAAGGTCGGATCTTGGAAGACCGGAGATGTCTCTCTGCCAGGTATTCATTTGACCATTTAGTTAATAGCGAATTAAATAACTTAATTATCGTGATTACTAATATATATCTATGTTGTTTAGGGGGATGGAGCAAGGGCACTTGTCCATAGTGATGTTTTTAAAGTTACGGCTATACGGGTTGTCACCATGGAGAATGGCGCTGACCTTGGTAAGGTTGGAACATGATGCCCAGACCACGGTGATGAGCTGTATATCCCAAAGAAGGAACTTATGGAGATGGTACTCAATAAAGAAATGGCTAGTTACTGCACACATATCGTTATGGTGCACGTAAGTACATTTTATTTATAAGTTAAGTAATTAATTTTTAAATACTATGATAATTAACATGTTTTTCAATATATTAGGTATCTGCATCGTATGTTAGTCGATCGGGGTAACCTCGCCCTTTATGGGTTCATTGACCCCATGTTCATTCGGGGTGATGTTCTCCTAGCATCGAAGACCCGGTCACTACCATACGTGATATATTTTCCGAGGCGATCATCGATTCTATCTTGCGCCTTATCTCGATAAGTAAGTACCGGTTATTTAAGTATAACTATATATGACTTAGTCACTAAGCTGTTCATAAATACGGCCTGCATTGGCAATGTTGCTCTTGTACCCGAGAATGAGCGTCGTGGTCTTCTTACGCTCATTGGGAAATAAGCCGTGAATCAGCGAAGACGATCATCAAAGCGTAAGCATTAAAATACTTTATAATCGTAATGCAGTTGTTTTAATTATCGAAATCTATTAGATATACTTTAATTAATGTTTTTGTCATGATAGGTCTATTAATGCAACCCCGTATGTTGCATGGTGAAGAAGCGTACTCGGGGTGTCGAGATGGATTATTCCCAGCGTAAGATATTTATTAGCTCAAATGCATCAAATGCAGTGGGTACAATAATTGATTTCTATTTTATTTAATTCCTCATATTCTAATTGGGTTTCATTTGTGCGTAGTCACGTATACAACGTGGATCATGGGAATGTGGCTATTATGTGATGCGAGTGGATGTTGGAAATTATCTCCTCGGGATCATTAAAAGATGTACGAGGTAAATGTTAATTGACACAATTAGAAGTAATAGCATAGATTCGTTATATGTTTTATGTTAGTTTATTACTTAAAAGATATAATCTTTTGTCCAATTAAACTTGCAGATATTCAACAATCCAACTCCATTATCTCGGTTGAGCATCAACAACATAAAGAGGCGTTGGGCAACTTTCTTTCTTGAAGTGTACCAACCATAGTTTGTATATATGTAGTTAGTTTAAAAACTTATCATGTACTAGATATAGTGTACTTTTGACTAATCATTTGTATTTTGATATGAAATCTATAATATATCATGTAGCTTTTTGGTTTCTAATTATTTTTGTTGTCTCGAATGTAATTGAGCGTATATATATATGTATTGTTCGTAATAAATTCAGTATATATTAGTTGTGTTGAGAATATTTACGGTGTGTTGTTGCAGGTATATATTGATCTGCATTCTTGAAACAGGGGAAAGGAATGATAGAAATGTAAATAATAGGAAAAAAAAATGAGACTTTACACATCGGTTTATTAAAACCGATGTGCAAATTTCACTTTACACATCGGTTTTATATAAAACCGATGTGTAAAGTGAAATTTCAATAGGATACCAATTGACAAATTAATTTTCCACATCGGTTAAAAGGTAACGTGTATAAAATATTATAAACATCGGTTTTAAAACCGATGTGTAAAGTGACAATAAATCACATCGGTCGTTTCAACATCAGTTTTAAAACCGATGTGTAAAAAAAAAAATAACCGATGTGGAATCCACTTTACTGTGCTAGTGCTTTGTTTTCCTATCTTGATTTATTAGAGTCAATATATGCATTTAATTAATTTTAATTAGATTTTAGATGATTTTCTCAAGATTTTCTTATTTTTATTTTTAGGAAAGGATGATGAGTGTGATTTCACCTCATATTTCATGTACATTTTGCATGCATTTTCGTATAGTTTAGGCATATTTAATTTGATTATTAGTTAATTTTTATCTTGGAGCAGGTGGGCGGTTTTTGTGTGTTGTTTTGCGAGGAATTTATGATTAAATGCCCAAGATTTAGCCATGATGGAGCCTGGATGAAGATAGAGCCTGAAAAGAGAAGAAAAATGAGCCAAAGCGAGAAACCCGTCACGGTCGTGATGGAGCAATAGCGAAGAGAAAAGAAGCCAAAAGTCGAAGCTGTCATGGCCTAGTCTGTGATGGCTATCACGGCCGTGGACAGGCCAGTTGAACCAGACTCTCTAAGAGGAAGAACTGATCACGGCCTGGCGTGGTGATGAGCATCCGCGCCGTGATGCTCCGAGAATTAAGCACGCCCGTTCGGAACACATCACGGCCTGGCCGTGATAGCCCATCCGCGCCGTGGCGCGTGCACGATCTATAAATAGGGGCGTCTGGGCAGAATAAAGGGACTAACTTTTAACCTAAAAAAATGGACTTTTATCCAGACTTGGAGGCTGTGGTGGGGAGTGGAACCCTAAAGGGACATTTTCTCTACTCTTGGATTGAAAGAAGATTGAAGGATTCGTCATGGAGTTTTCTTCTTCTCTTCTCTCTTTCTATATTGTAATTTCTATTACTATGAGTAGCTAAATCCCCTTCTTGTTGGGGTTAGATGTAGCTTTTCTAAACTTGATTGTCTCTTGATTTGGTTTTAATACAAGTTTCTATTTCTTTATGAGTATGTGATTCTATGCTTAATGCTTTTTCTTGGCTTAGCTACCCAGGGATGATTTGTTGCTTTGATAGAAAATTGAAAGATTGATGTTAAGGCATGCTCATGAATCAAATGCCAAGTAGTTCTTGAACCTAGACATAGGTCTTGGGGTGCTTGCAATCTTATAAGTCTTGGTTCTTTATGCAAATTCTCGAGATTAATCCACCTAAGACATTAGGGTTTAATTTGGGATTTTAGGCTCATTCCACCTAAGACATTAGGGTTTGAGTATTTTAAAAAGGCTTGATTGGCATAATTGAATTAGGAATGGTGTTATTAACCATTTCATTGTAATCAAGGGAGGATTAGCGTAGTCTAACACGACAAAGTTTATCAATTTTGTTGGTCGCACTCCAGTGTTTGTTAAAAGTCAAAAAGTCCAAAAATATTGTATTGCTTTGTCTCTTTATTTTATGATCTGATCTTTCTTCATACACAATAGTTTAGTCTAGATAGTTGCATAATTTGTGAATTGGTAATTGGCACCGATCCTCTGTGGATCGATAATAGGTCTTACCACCGTATTACTTGTTTGCGACTAGGTATACTTGTCGAAATCGTATCAAAGGACAAAGGATAAGGATATCAATTAAATTGAAGATTTCAAGTAAATTGCAAGGGTCCACATAATGGATTTGAATCCAAATCAATTTGGATTTGGATTATTATGATTAAAGACAATTCAATTGGTATTGAGATAAAGATTGGATCCAAATCAAATTGGATTTGGATAATAATTGCCTATCATAACAAAAAGGATATGATAAGATTTGGCAATTGATTTAGAGATATTGATTTGGCAATTAAATATGAAGATTAAAATATTCAAGATCAACTATGTTGGAGCTTGCATGAAGACGGAGCGTGAAAAGTAAAGCCAGGCCAAAAGCAGGCCCATCACGGCCTGGCCCGTGACAGCAGTCACAACCATGATTGAGCGGGGCTGAAAAAGAAAGAAGAACACAAAGTTAGAACCTGTCACGGCCAGGTAGTGATGGCCATCACGCGGTCGTGACAGGCCATCGGTGCCAAGTTTTCCAGGCGAGAATCTGTCACCGGCACTGGCGTGGCCAGGCATCACGATCGTGACGTATAATATCTGGATTGTTAAAACCTTATTTTGAACTTGCTTGAGATTCAAGGTGCCATAATTAGGCTCGAAAATAGAAGGGCGGGGGGCTGCTACCTCAGGCAAAAACTAGGATTTCTCTTCTTCTCTCTTAGGTTTTCTTTTATGCTTTTGTTAATCAAGCTAGCTATGAACATGGCAATGCTTGAGTAGTCTTCTTATTTCTAGGAATTGGGGCTATGCCCAAGATTTATTTTGTGTTATAATTTGATGTTTTACTTCTTGTTAATTTCAATTAAGCTTTCGATATGATTCCTATTGCATAAATTACTTGTGAATTCGGTGCGTACTTATTTGCATGTCATAGATATTCTAAGGGCGAACCCTAGCGGTGAACTTAGGTATTGGATCTATAGGGATTGAACTTGGGACTTAAATCACGGGAGTTGGAAGCGATCCTTTGAGGGTTCATTGAATTGTCACGAATCTTAATGAGTTCAATTTAAATACAATTACCACTAGTAGGGGTTGATTTAATTGGGTATGGTTCTTGTATCACGAGAGGGAACATTAACTTATTTAGGATAAATTAACCTTCAAAGCAATTTTGATAATTAACAAGAGGGGTAGTCAATTTAGTAGCATGAGTAGCCTTGTTGGTAACCCGATTCCTGGAAATCTCTTTTTCATATTTAAAATCCCAAAAATATTTGATTTTATTTTATTGTTTCTTTTATTTTCTTGAAATCTATTTACACTTATTTCTTAGTATAAAATAGTTGTTTAATTTGTGAAGTTGTACTTGCTTTCCCAATCCACGAGTTCGATACTCGGTAATTTACTTGCCGTTTTAATTGTTACTTGCTTGATCGGTACACTTGCCGGAGCCCATCAAGCGGCCGAGTGCCGACATGACATTCAAGGAGGGAGCTGGCGCATGAACCTTATCAGCATATATTTGACACTTATGGCACCTCTTCGCATGATTAAAAGCAATCTGCCTCCATTGTCAACGATATTGGCGATCCTCAAGATTTTTCTTGCCATTGCATGGCCAGCTGCGTGTGTTCCAAAGATCCTTCATTGACCTCCTCAATTATCCGTTTAGCTTCTTTTGAATCAACGCGTCTCATCAACACCATGTCATGATTTCTTTTGTAGAGAATACCTCCATCTAAATAGAAACCTATTGCAAGTCTTCTTAGAGTTATTTTGTCATTTTAGAAACGCTCGAGGGTATTCCTTCTTTGGATGAAGCATTTGATGTCATGGTACCCACGGTTTTTGATCGGGGCTCTTCCTCATCACTTGAAAATATGCGGGATGATCACGACTTTCCATTTTGATGAGTGGTAGGTTCCTCTCGTCCTTACTTTGAACATCGAGGACAAGGTGAGACAACGCATGACTAATTGGTTATCTTCTCGGGGGAATATGGTAAAATGTGACTTCATCAAGCTGTTCAATCAAACCTTTGATGTAATCATGGTACGGGTTAAATTGGCATCTCGAGTTTTCCATTCCCCTCTTGGGCGGTGGATGACTAATGCGAGTCCCCATATACCTCCGATATCCTTGCCTTTGATTCTATCATTGTCCACGATCCCGAGCTCACAAGCTTCATATTCGGCTATATTTTTGTACAATCAAAGCAAAGCCTTGCGTGTGAGGGAAATAATCGTTTTCCGGTGAGATTAGTATTGCCTCGATTCCATGCCCCAATGCATCGAAGCTCCATCGAATAACAAAGTCCACTTTCTTTTAAGGTGATTATGCGTGATCAAACAAAGCCATTATATCTTCAATCTGGAAATCGCATTGCATCGATCCATAATCTTCTCTTGTCTGATTGGCTAGATATTACGCAAGGGTGCTACCTTTTACTTCTTTTTGGGAGACATAGACAATGTCGTATTCTAATAGCGGGGCGTGCTAGCGAGCAATTCTTCGGTCAGGCGAGGCTTATCAAAGATATACTTGATTGGATCCATTTTGGACACCAACCAGGTAGTGTAACACAACATCTAATGCCTCAAGCGGCGGGCGCTTAAGCCAAAGCACAACAAGTGCGTTCCGGTGAGTAGTTGGCTTCTGGCTGGTGAACTTCTTACTTAGATAGTAGATGGCATGTTCTTTTCTTCCCGAGCTCATCATGTTTGCCTTAGTACACAACCCATTTATTCATCTAGCACGATCAAATACATGATGAGAGGTCTTCCCAGAGCCAGGGGAACCAAGGCGGGAGGCTCCCTGTGGGTATTGTTTGATCTTCTCAAAGGCTTTTTGACAATCTTCATTCCATGTTCTTGCCTAATTTTTGCGTACCAATTTAAAGATTGTTTCACATGTCCATGATTAGTTGGGAGGCGAAGCCGGGCAATGTAGTTCAATCTTCCTAAAAACCCACGAACTTCTTTCTCCGTTCGGGTCTTTGGTATATCGATGATTGCTCGAACTTTTTCAAGATCAACCTCTATTCCTCTTTGACTAACAATGAACCCCGAAGCTTGCGATTTCCTCCAAAGTGCATTTGATTTGGATTGATCGGAGCTTAAACTTTCTTAACCACTCAAAAAGTTGTTGCAGATTATCAACATGGTCATCTTCGGATCTGGACTTGGCGATCATATCATCTACATAAACTTCTATTTCTTTATGCATCATGTCATGAAACAAAGCCACCATAGCCGGTGATATGTTGCCCCGGCATTTTCAAGCCAAATGGCATAACCTTGTAGCAAAGGTTCCCAGTAAAGTGACAAATGTAGTTTTCTCCATATCTTACGGTGCCATCTTGATCGATTATAGCCCGATAATCCATCCATGAAAGAGAATAATGCATGCTTTAAGGCGGTATTATCTACAAGAACATCAATATGAGGCGGAGGAAAGTCATCTTTTGGGCTAGCTCTGTTCGGATCTCGATAGTTGACACACATTCGAACCTTTCCATCTTTATTGGGAGCAGGGAGCGATGTTAGCAACCCATTAAGGGTACTTTACCATTTCTAGGAAACCCGCGTCCAGTTGCTTCTTGACCACCTCCTTGATCTTTAAAGACATTTCCGCTTTCATCCTTCGTAACCACCTTTCTTGGAAGACACTCGGCTTTAACGGCGGTTTGTGTTACTGCTACACTAGGGTCTAACCCTAGCATGTCTTCGTACAACCATGCGAAAACATCTTTATAATCCGTCAACAACTTGATCAACCTACTTCGCTCCTTTTCTTTGGGGAAAGACCAATCTTGACCTCTTTTTTATCATCTTGATTCCCAAATTGATTAGTTCACTCGGTTCTTCATGGGGTCGAATTTCCACATGGCTTCTTGCTCTACCAACCTTAATAGTTCAAGAGGACTTCCCGTCATCATCAACAACCTCGTCAATCACGATCAATAGGATAGTCAAAATTATATCTTTGAGTTATTAACACTTTGTCATTTTCAAGAGAGTCACTTTTAGATCTGTATTTTGGTTGTTATCGGGGAAAGATGAATGAATAAAGGTTAAAGGCGGGAAACTGCATTTATTGGTGAGGAATGATGAATAAAAGCGAAAGTAAAAATAAGAGAATAAGAACATAAAGATATTGAATGCATGCATTTATTGATAAGTCATCTTGAAGCGGAAACAAGTAAGCCCATTACAACAAAATTCCTAAAGCCTTGGGGCGAGCTAAAGGATAAGCATTACAGAATTACTTTGAAAAAACTCTAAGGTCCTGGGGAACTCGATGACCTCCCAATTGTTGAGCTCTGTATCCGGAGGGCATGGATACACCGAGGTTGACACCATGATTGGTGGAATAATCATCTTCAGCAATTCTTGCTTGGTCCGGGAATCCGAACCCTACACTTGGGCTCTGTTGAATGTCACAGATGGGAACCACTTTGGCCTCGTATTCGCGATTTTCGGTAGAGCTAACCTCTTTCTTTTCTTCTCTTCCATAACCCTCATCTTGTCGGCCTTGGTGGGTTTGTATCCCAACCCAAGCCTGTCCTTGTTCTCGGTGAGCATGTGGATGTCGGCGACAAATTGGCTATTCTTCCCCCAAGCCGCTTCGGTCGGTATCCTCGCTTGAGCATAACCTTAGCCATCATAATGGATGCTTTAGATGGCTGAGGTTTCAAGAGTGGAGCACCATCCCCAACATAAGTGGCATTGGCAATTTCAAGCGATTAGAAAGTGGTCTTTAGAGCTTCTTGGCAGCTTCAATGTAAGGGTTGTTGATGGCTTACTCCTTAACATATCCTCCTCTCCGGAAACAATTATCGACTTACTTGTTGACAATAAACTTCACTTTCCGGTGCAATGTGAAAGGTACAGCTCCGGCGAATGGATCCATGGTCGTCCTAGGAGACAGCTGTAAGTTGGTGTGATGTCCATTACTTGGAAGAGTATTTCAAAGATGCAAGGGCCAATCTAAATGGGCAATTCAATTTCTCCTATGACTTCCGCCGGTGCCATCGAAATCTCTTACAATCATTGTGCTTGGCTTCATATGAGTTCTATCGAAAGGTAACTTTTCGGTGTTGACTTTAGCATTACATTCAAAGAACAACCATTAACAATGAGAACCCTACACATTACATGATCTCGACACTCAATAGAAATGTGCAACGCCTTGTTGTACCACTATTCCTTGGCTGGAATTTCATCATCGGTGAAAGTGATATAATTATCAACAGCGATGTTACCCACGATGTTATCGAGCTTGTCAAGCTGTGATGTCATGAGAGACATGAGCTTGATTCAACACCTTCATCGATACTATCCTATGTGGCTCGGAATTCATCAACAAAGACAAAAGAGATATCCAGAGCTGGAGTTCGATTCAATTGATCCTACAACCACTGTATTAGCTTTGCTTGATGAACTTCAAGAGTGCGCCGACTTCTTCATCAGGATACCTCCTTTATATTATCACCCCCTTTTGTATCCTTTTCGGCCGGCGTTCCTTACACCTTCTCTTTCCACTTGTGATCTTTTTCTTCCTTTCCTGTTCCCTCCCTTTGCGATACCTCCGGGTATAAATCGACCACTCTAGTCATTCCACAAATTCCCGAAATGTTGGTAACCACGGTGGTCCAGTTGGAAGGACTTTGTTGAACACTGCCTATCATATTTCCATGGTACCGCTTTGGTGTCTTTGTAAGGGAAAGGACCTAGGACTTGGTTGACAAGCTGGTGTTGGCCCACTTGAAAGCGGCATAGGTTCCTTCTCGGTATAGTGTATCACCCTGCTGGCCGGGCGACTTGCTCGAGGAGCGGTTGAGGATTAATCACGGCCAAGTAAAGGAGTTATCTTAAGCGAAGTTGGGGAAATTGTAGATTCAACAACCATGTTAATGCCACACTCATTCGATTCACAACCAATTAGGATAATCTTCATATCTATTAAGCTGCTGCACAACTTTTCGAAATTATGCACAGACCTTCAATTGAATGCCCCGTATTCCGTCGAAGTCACACCTTATCTCTTCATCGAGAGTCTTCTCTTCAACAATTGAGGTTTGTACCAACCCATGTTTTTGCATCTCTCTTAAAATAACTCTCTCATGGGAGTTCTAACATCAAACCACTTGGCTCTTAAGAGTAGGTTCCATAAAGCTATCAATGGCATTAACCACGAACCCCATGATTTGGCATAAGACCTTGTGCCCCCTTGAGCATCTTTCTGAAAGCTCAACCATTTAGCATTAGTAAGATCTTGTACCTTAAACTTGAAAGCCTTGCAGTTCTCGGTGGAATGATCTATGGCCCCCATGATACTCACATTTAGCATTTGGGTCAAACCACTTAGGATAAGGAGGGTCCAATGGCTTCATTGGGATAGGAGTCAACACATATCTGTTTATAAGTTGATGTAGTAGCTCGGTGTAGGTCATGGGTATCGGGTCAAAATGTACTAGATTTTTTTTAGTTATGAGGTGGTCTTGTTTGGCTTGTGTTTGGGTTTAGGGGTTGAACAATTTGAGGTGTCATTGCAGGATGTGCTTGAGGTTGAGAGGGGTATGATGGTGGTAGGGTGTCATCGGTGTGGATTTGGAAATTGTGAGGTGGCGGCGATGTATGATTGGTTGGCTTGGTGATATGGAGATGGTTGGTAATATGAGGGTGTCTTGGGCTTGGAAGCGGGTGTTTGGTTCGGTCTCCATTAGTTCGGTTTCTTTTTCCCAAAGGTTACTGCATGTGCTTCTCCCTCCTTTCTTTTCACCAATGGGGCTTTCTTTGGGCCGTTCGCTACTGAAGACTCGGTGATCTTGCCATTCCTTAATCCACTTTCAATTCTCTCACCGGATGATGGCCAGTGTTAATGAACATTGCCACATTTTCTTTCTCAGCTAATGGAGGCTCTACCTGAGCAACCAATTCCCTCCATCGTTGTGCATACTATTTGAAAGTCTCGGTGTCCCTTTTTGACATATTTTGGAGTTGCATCGTATCGGGAGCCATGTCAATATTGTACTTGTATTGCTTCAAGAATGCATCTGCTAGATCTTTGAAGGATCGGATGTAGGCCCGATTCGAGATGCGTGTACCAATTTGAAGTTGTCCCTGTTAAACTATCTTGGAAGAAGTGAATCAAGAGCTTATCATCTTGAGCATATGATGTCATCTTCCTTACATACATGGTCAAATAGTTTTTGGGACAAGTGGTTCCCCGACATTTGTCGAAATCGGGCACCTTAAATTTGTGAGAATTACAACATTTGGCACCAGACAAAGTTTCGAGGCATCCCGCAGACCATAACTATTTACCCCTTCAATGGCCTATAGTCTTTCCTCTAGCACTTCCAACTTTTCTTTAGATTGGGAATTCCCTCCTGATTGATTCACTGGAGTTTCACCGTACATATTCTGAGGGAAGGAGTATGGCATGTAGGAGGATCTAAAGTTTGGCATCATTTGAGTTCCCAGGGGCCCATAATGTTGGATGTATTGTGGTGTTTTTGGATTGGCAGAAAGTGTCACCGTCGGGGTGTTACCATCTGTAAGGTTGACAGTTTGTGTTTGTGGCATTTCGACAGCATCGGTGGGGGTTTGTGTCTGAGTGATATGTTCGGAGTTTTGAATGCCATCTTATGGGCTAGGGGTCGTTGGTGGCACAAATCCACGAGGCAAACCGTATGGGGGATTGTTCAGGCCAAATAAAAGATGAGTTTGGTTGCTTGGATAAATAATGAGTGGCATCATAGCCCCTGGTAGGTTGAAGCCTTGAATAGGAATCTGAGCAAAATCGGGCGGGATGAGAGGTGTGGCAGGATGTCCTTCATTCGACGCTTGAGGGTTCTCCTGCGTTCTTTTCCTTCTGCATTGCTTGTAGGATCTCCATCATCTTAGTCATCTGATCCTTGATTTGACTAACTTCATCCCTGATCTCTTGGACTTCTTCTAGTTCATCGCCATGGCTCTTGTCTATGACCGAGTGCGATAAGGGTGTCTTGGAGCAATTGTTCAAAAAAGCCACATTGTTTTAATCAAAAAAAAGTGAGAACAAAAATGTTGGAAAATGCAAAAAGCTTTTATGAAAATCACCTTTGGAGTTTATTATTATTTTTTTGAGTTAACACCTTATAACAGACAAGAGATGGCCCATCCATCCCACACAGAGAGCATTATGCTCATAAGATGAAATGGAGTTGACAACAAATCTAGGGGAGAAACAACTCTCCATAATAGATGTTGTCTCAAACACACTAGCAATTCTGAATTGAGACATCCCGTCCTACCTTTTACGCGAAGGAAGGATCCCGTAAGGCAAAGATGTAGTTGACAACATACTAAAGGAAGACCATGCTCCACGATAGGTGTCGTCGCAAGTCAAGTGTAAGAGTTGGAGTGCGAAGGAATCTTAGAGGCAAGAACAGATTTCATTAAAAACTCCTCAAAGCAATACATAGAATCATGGAGGCAAGAACAGATTTCATTAAAAACTCCTCAAAGCAATACTTAGATTGGGATTACATCATTGTCAAATCATAATTCTCAACATTGTTACAACATTTTCATCCTAAAGTCAGCAGCTTAGGTCTCTTTCTTTTTAGCCCTCTAGCAAACCCTCCACACATTTGCATAAAATCATCCAACTCAGGTGGGAGGCGAAGCATAGGGTCCTGCACGCAATTTGTTTTTCTGCCTTTTCAAAGCATTGGACAAAATTCGGGATACAATGGCTTGTCTCCAAATTTATGCTCATATATATTTTTTCCATATGTCAATATCTATCCCTCGTTCTCGCTCCTCTTCTCTCCACCACTTCACGGCATTCATTGCTTGAACTACTTGATCATGATAGTGTTTCTTTGAGGTCCACCCTAAATCGCATTGCTTCTTGATTTCGACTAGCGGGATATTCAGATCTTTGACCTTTTATACCAATTCACCAATCATCGTATCTTATGCACAAATTTGCTTTTGTAAGTTGCCATTGACTTCCCTTTGTCGATTAACTTCCACCTCCAATGACTTTCTCACACTTCCTTCTTTGAATGACTTCTTCTTCTAACGGACGTTTTCTTTTCTTAGTTGACGCCTCTCTGTTGTCAAGGACAATACTTTACTTTCAAGATTACGGATCCTAGTCATTATGCTCGGTGGGACTTTTTCTGTATTCTTACGGACTCTTGAGGCTGTGGAGATATCTGCACATAAATCTTTTAAATGTTCATTTTCCTTTTTTAACTTCTCACAACGCTTCGACCAATGACTATTTTTAACTCGGCATCTTGCTTTTGTTGTTCCATTTCCTTCATTTGTGCTTCGAGAACTTTCGGTTGTTATGCCATTTGAATTACCAAAGGGAGTAATCTTGACTTTCATGCTTTCTGCGGGAATGTTGGCGAGACCTTTCCTTGATTTTCTCCATGCTTCACATTCGAGACAATGATTAGGATTGGTCGGTCCAATTGTGATCTCCCTGCCATCCTCACATTTTCCATGCATTTCTAACTTATTTTGTCAACAACTTGGTATTCTCCCTATCCTCGTATCGGAAACAACATCCACAGAGTTGTTCTTCTCGTGTGGCACGGGTTTTGCGTCCAACAAAGTTGTCATAAAAGGCTATGACGGGTGTGTAGGATATGCACCCTCTTGGGCCCATCAAAGGAACATTAGGATAGTCACCACAACTATAAATGATATCTTGCCCTTTATGACTTTACGTACCATGGGCATACCCACTTAAAAGAGTCTCTTTCCACTTTGTCAAACTCATTCTTCCATTCCTCGTCATTAAGGTTTGTCTTATAAGGATGTTATGGAAGCCTCTTAGTGGATCCGAATGGTGGTTGATATAGCCCTTTGCGTACATGTGAGTCATGACCCATACATAGAGCAACTGTGCACAACATCGGAGCTTCCCCTTTGGATGCTGCTGGCAAAATTCTAGAGTCAAAAGCATTTCAGCCAATCTGGCCGACACGTGGTTTTCTTTCTTTCAACTATGAAGAACACGTCCATTCTTTTGATCTATCATGTCTAGCATGATGGAAAAAGAACAACCCATATATTGCTAGTGCCAATACCCTCTCAAAGGTTTTCCAGGTCTTGTCGATCCATTAGTTTCCTCAAATGATTTTCAAGAAAATTTGGGGTCAACCCTCACGAGTTTGAGTGCCGGTCAAGTTCACTTCAATTTTGGGAAGCCCTAGTAACCTGTTATGCTTGCGGTGGTCAAGTATTGCCCCAGGTGAAAGTACACGATGGGATTTTTCTGTATTGGCAACCTTAACGAGGCAAGCATATCCTTCAATGGTGGGTGTAATGTCCATGTTAGGAAACTCGAAACATCGAGATGTGGGTTCCAATACTAACTTAGAGCACTCAAAGCGTAGGCTTCAACCGGTATGAAAATTAGGTCCAAGATCCCTCCATACTTCTTGGCGAAGCTTCTTCGATGTTCTTGAGGCAAAGATTGGCTCAACTCTTTCGGATTCTCTAATGAGTTCAAAATCACCCCGGAGCTCTTGGTGGAGGGAGCATTGCTAGTGTGTCGACTTTTTCCATCTCTTGTTATCAAAGGTGTTATCTCTCACCAAATTATCTGTGCAAGGAAATTTTATTTTATTAATAACATTTAGAAAGCAAATTTACTTATGCATGAGAGTGTAACAACATGCATGAATGAGCGACATATTAACAATGCATGATCTAAAGTCTTGCATGCACGAGCATACAATGAATAAGAATGAGTGTAGTAGGATGCATGAATGAATGGCATGTTAAGGTGCATGTGAGATGCATGCGAGAAAATCATTATGATGCATGAGATATAAATGTGATTATTCATGTTGCGAGAAAAAGATGGAATGCGCTCCCTTTTGTCCTACATAGGTCATATCCTAAAGTTGGGACTTAGAAGTCAAGACCCTAGTTTGGTAGGCTGTTAATGGCATTTACGTGCATGACTTTCGGGACAGATATAGACTCCTAAATATGTGGCCCCGGATTACCCTCATCTAAAAAGATAAGGACCCGAATCCATGAACCTCACCACGGGGACAAATAAGTCACAATATGGCAATCCATGTACTTAGGTAGCAATCAGAGCGGGAGAATCGGTGGTATCGGGGATGCAAATACATCACAATAACATCACCGAAGCCCCTTCTAATCCTATGGCATTCCAAGACTCGAGTATAGAGCCCTAAAGTGTGTGAATGTGTGATAGTGATGTGTGTCTTTGGGAGCAAACAAACCCTGCACAAAACCTAAAAAACAACTATCCCCAAACCCGCAAAAGAACAGTCAACAACAAAGTTCTCTATCCTAGGGTTGCAAGAATATACAAAGCCATTTGTAAGAGCATATAAAACTATTTACGAAATAAATAAAACAAATAAGGGTAAAACTAATATTTTTAAAGCTATAAAAAAATGCACAACCAATTATGATAGGTCTGGCTCTCAAAAATCCCGATTGGAGTCGTCAAATTTCGCAACTGGCCCGTCTGGGTGCCGCGACAAAGAAATTAAAAAAAGGAGGAGTCGCCACCAATAATTTAATCGGGAAAACATTGGAAAAAACCATTTTGTTTAAGGTAAACCAGACTAAAAAAAGATAGAAATTTGAGTTCGGAAATCGGTTCACGAGTAGGGAAGGTGTTAACACCTACATCACCCATTTTAAAAAAATGGTACCTCAAGTTAATTGTGCAAAATAATTTTAATAAATTTGAAAATATTTATTTTTACCCCATTTTACAATTATAAAAAAAAAAAAAATGAACACAATAAAAGGGAAAATTAAATTTTGCCTTGACGGAACGATTGATTCCGCTCCTACGTATTTCCGTGCGATGGGAAACTCAAAGCCACGTAGTTCTTATAGAAAAAGATTGATTTGTTGGTTGATTTTAATTTTTAGTAAAGATTTGATTTATTTATTTCTTAAAAAAATTTGAAAAAGGATTTTATTTTACAAATAATCCATTCATGCACGAGGGTTTAAGATAGCGATCTATATACGATAAACCCTTACAATTCATACGCCACTTGAGGATGAAAATTTATACATCAACGTTGTAGATTGTTGAGTGAATTTGAAAAGATTTGATTTTTCTTCTGTAAATTTTTATTGAAATGATACATTGAAAATATTTATTAGAAAAAGGGAATTCACTCTTGCACAGGATTAAAGATAGCGAAGCTATACGGGAATCCTTACACTTCATACGACACTTGAGGATGAAAAAGAAATCATACATCAATGTCGTAGATTGTTGCGTGACCTCAAAAGATTATTTTTTCGAAAAGAATTTCCTTTTAAAAAAGGATTTCATTTGGGAAGGGATTTTTCATTATGAAACAAAGAGTCAAAAAAACTTAAAAAGGATTTATTATTTTACTTTTTTTTTTTTTTTAAAAGGGAATTTGAAATTTAAAAAATAGATTTTTTCAATTGAGGAACAAAGAAGCACCAAACTCCCTTTTTTTTAAGAAAGAAATGATTTTACCCATTTTTTTATTTTTTTATTTTTTGAAAAGGATTTTATGAAAAACAACTAAAATAAAATAAAATTTTAAGAGACTTTTTTATTTTTATTTTTAATATTTTAAAAAAAGAAAATGAAAAACACAAAAAAAAAGGGGGAGGAAACCTAGTAGTTAGCCCAATGCTTGTATTTCTGATGGGCCTCACTACATCCTTGGCCTGTTAGAAACACTTAAACAAATAAAAGGAGAAATTGGACCCTATGAGACAGAGGCCGAAGCATCACTTAAAAAAAAAATCTCTTTTAGATGATTTTTTTTGTTTGACCCAAATTCTAAAAAAAACAACACAATAAAATAAAATAAAATAAAAAATTGGGCCACCAACTGCAACCAAGCCTAACCTATTAAAATCTCATAACCTAAATCAGAGTCTTGGAGACTTTATTGTTACCACTGCTGCAAAGAAGGACCAAGGAGCACGTGTGGAAGAGGGTGGCGCGGCGGCGGCGGCGGCGGAGGTGGACGTCCGGCACATGGTGGCTTGTGTGGTGCGAGACTGAACGGAGGCACGGCTTGGGCGCAGACTTGGTGGAGGCTGTAGCGGCGTTGGAGCGGGAGCTTGGGTCGAGGTCGAGCTGCAGCGACGAGTGGCTCGGACGGCACGGTGGTGACGAGAGGATCTGGGTCACTCGTGCGGTTCCGGGGCAGAGCTACTGTGTCGACGGCTCGCGATTCTTGTAACGACGTGCGACGGAGAAGACTGTCGGCAACGTACTGCTGCTGGGTGGACTGTGGTGGTGTTGGTCGACGAAGCACAGCGTTTGGGGCGGCGGCCAAGAAGCGGATCTGGTCGGGCCGTTATAGTGAGGAACAAGGATCATACGCCGGCGGCTGCGGATTGAGGTGGAGCCTAGGACAGTTCTTCTTCCTCAGAGCTGTGACTCGTATTTCCTTCTTCTCTGTTGTTGTTCCTTTTTTGTGTTTTTTTTTTTTTTTTGTTCTTTTTGTTGTTGTTGGTTTGTTTTTGAAAAATGAAACAGAAAATGGAGAAGAACCGAGCAAAGAACTCTTAAGTGTATTTTTGATTGATTTTTTTTTATAAGATCCAGAATCTCCCCTTGTTTCTCCTGTTGAATGCCTAATTTATAGCAAAAAATATTGAAGAAGATGACAAATCTTCTTGTTAGGGGAGCTGGTGTAGGTACAAGTAGTGGGGAGCAAATCAGCATTTACTCCCACCACTCTGTATGGCTGGTGTCAGGGCAGGGATGATGCCTCCATCTTTTAGTAAAAAAGTAAAAGAAAACAAGAAAGGGGAAATAAAACAAAAATGATCCATACTTGAAGGAGCAAAGTGAAAGGTGGCTCTTTTTTCAAATTTTTTACTTTTTATTATTTTTTTTAATTTCTTTTAATAACAAATCAGATTAGTAAAAAAACAAAATGCTTTAGTTGGGGTTGGATAATGGACCAACAAACCATTTCTAACAATAAAATGAAAATGCGCTACACTAATTCTATAATGGGCCAAGAATAAAAACACATTTTTTTTCTTATTTGCAGAGTTTTTATCTTTATCATTTTTTTTTTGTTTTTCCAAAACATTAATAAAAAACAAACAGGTAAAAAATTAGGTGTTCACAATGATTTTACATGATACAAAATAGGACAATTATGTATAATGAATCTGGATCTTAACAGCACAGCCCAGGGATTATTAGAAGAGTACATATCCCAGCTCAATTTTAGCAGGACAGCATCATTAACAGTTCTTAAAGGCCTCAGTCCAAGACCACCAACCTCCAAATCAGAGCAAAGCTTATCCCATGATACAGTAACAAGCTTCCTAGTAAAGATGTCACCAGACCAAATGAAATTTCTAATCCACCTATCCAAAGTCTTAAGCAAAAAGATAGCTCATTGATAAACTTGAAAACTATAACTGATCATGCCTTGAATAACAGTTTTGACTAACTGCACTCTACCCATAATTGATAAGATGGAACCCTTCCAACTGGCTAAATATTTAGCCTTTAATTTATCAGCAATAGACTGAAGATGAATCCCACTAGGTTTGCCTTGAAATAAAGGCACCCCAAGATAAAGGAAAGGCAAATGCCCTGCTGCCAAACCTAACAGTCCAGAGATATCAGAGATTCTGTTTTGAGATATGGATCCAGCATAGAATCTACACTTATGTAAACTTAAATGCTGACCAGAAGCCTCAGCATAATCCTTAAAGAGGTTGATTAAAACAGAGAGATTTCGTTTAGTGCCTTTACAGAAGACAAATATGTCCTACATAAAGCACATGGGAGGGAAAGACCATGTTTCTAGATCCTCACATAGGCTTTAACTTACCAGAATCAACAAGCATGCTTATGCCTCTACTTAAGACATCCTCTGCTAAACAAAACAAGAGGGGTGATAAACCATTTGTCTTTAAATAGTTAATTATCTTTTAAATACAAATTTCGAACATATATATTTATTTATCTAAACCATCTACGTCTTAATATTAATTTATTTATGTAGTATGGGAAATGAGGATGTTACATGCCTCCGGCCCAAAAATGAAATAAATGAACATTGAATTAAAATACTTATTTTCTTTCTTTATTTTTGTTGAAATAAAAACTATATGACATGAATAAATTGAGTGTTCATAACGTTAACGTGGATTCTATACCATTTTACGTCCAGATTCTAGACATAAACTACTTTTTAAATAATAGAAAAAAGTACAATGGTGATATGAAAAGAAGAAACGACGTGTCATGTTTAGAATTTTGATTTTGATGTGTAAATATAAAAAGATAAAATGTTGTATTTATGTGTAGGATCTTGATGTGAAACGTGTTAGAAACAGATAAAATGGCATGTTCATGAGTCTAGAATTTTGACGCAAAATGTGACATAAAAAGATAAAATTGATGGGTAATATCTTTTTCCAGGTGAAATGGCTGTATCTATCCTATATTTGGGCAATACTCAAACTTGCAACAATTCATAGAGGAAAGACAACAGCTAAGAGGCCAACCATAATTTTCCCCTATTTTTATGACGACACGTCTAGCTACAAATAGCTTAATTCATTCAACCCTATTTAAGCTAGGACATCTTTGATACTGACCAGAAAACACAATTTTTCAAGTATTATCCTAGTTTCCCATAGTTCAAATACCCTATGGCAAGAAAACATCCACCATCTTGAATTAGGCACATATGTTGAAAAGGTGCAATTAACAAACATCTTAGTTGAAGTTTCCTATTCCCAGGGTCAGCACCACTTGTTGATTCAGCCATGGGATCAAAGGGGGTAAGCCTAAATATGCATAGAAGATATAGGGAGGAAAAATAACATTTGTCTTCAAACATTTAAATTACTTATAACACTTTCTTTTTTATCTACTAGAAATTATTTTTGCATTAATATTCTTTAGAAGTAGTTAATAGAATAAAATGGGCAAGATGTAGAGCAATGTATGTGTCCTATATACTATTTCTATTTGAAAAGTAGAGGTGAAAATTTCATATATAGATTAATAGATATGATCACCATTAGAATTAATCGAGTGGTCCCATAGACATAGGTTATCATCAACCCATAGAATAAGAAAAGGAAATAGATGTTGCTATCAGCCATAGCAAGAAAGAAGGAATGAAGAACTATTTGTATCATGGTTCTAAATTGCAATTTTGATAATTTCTACGACGTTATTGTAACTCCAGTTAAAGCCGGATATATGGCATAATTTTCCCTCAAATATTCGTAATTGCGATAAATGCAAGTAACTGCAACTACAATTTAAAACCATTATCTATACAACGTGATTAAACCATGTTCATGTTATTGTGAGATTGGAGATCATTTCACGTGCAATGATTTTCTTATGGTCAAAGCCACACATCTCATTATGCAACTTACAATACCGTGAGATGAGACGTACCATTGCACTCTAGTTGCACTTTGAGACTTTACAGTAGCTCATTTTCATTCTCGACATTGCTTTTGTTAAATGAAATATACATGAAATTTTATGCTATCTGTAATCATTATTTTTATTTTGTTTTACTCAACATCTAACAAAAAAATTCTCTTGATGCAGCAAGGTTCCTCTCCAAATTCATCTTATCACATGTTGTCATTTAGTAAACAATAGACTTATAGATTTAACGAACCAATTGATGGAACATGAGAAGTTGCAGTTTATAGAAGGGGATGAAATCCCAGTTTAAATATCACCTAGTTTCTCTTGTTAATCAAATTTTATAAATTTCCTGCATTAAGCATGTGATTTATCATCTTTCTTGTGCATCTTCATTGAAGCCTTGAGCTTGTATTGGTTGATGTGCGTTGATTATGGGGGTATTGACCAATACAAAGTCAAGATTATTAGATGAAAACTCTATTTTTTCATATGTCTAATATGGGAGTTTGAAACCTTACTTGTATTGGTCAATGTTCGTTGATCAAGGGGGTATTAACCAATACAAGTTCAAGGTGTGGAACTTCCACCACTTCTCCTCAAAATATTTGTTAACGAGAATACTTGTTACCAAGACCCAATAAAATATGCTATATCCACTTTTGCATTTTTGAGGAATGAGAAACTGAGTTACTGACCAAGATTATCCTGTATGTCTATGCATGCAGAAAAAACCTGCTAAGATGTCTGTGCCTCAATTTGGAGGGTGGGAACAAAAGCAGCCAGGAGTGCCTACTGACTATTCCATGGTTTTCAACCAAGCTCGTGTAAACAAGAAGAATCAGAAGATCGACTTGACCGAAGTCAAGCGTCTTAGCGTTGAGAAAGAAAGGGTTACTTTGAATGCTAATCATCGTCATGGTCATGCTCATGCTCATGCTCATGCTCATGCTCATGAAGATCCTCCTGTCTTGGTGAGACCATTTTTCGAATGTTTATTTCAGTTGCATAGTCATTTATTGTTGTTACTTATTATTACTCTCTTTTTTTTTTTCTTTTTTTTTTTTTACAAAACTTGTTATTATTACTCTTGAGAATTCTTTTTTGGGAGTTTGAACTTCCAACCATTACATATGCTTTGAGCGACTACTTCACCTAACATTGGTCCATACCCCCTTGATCAACGCACATGGATCATTGTTAGGTGCGGTGTTGTTAAAACCAACGAGACTATAGTGCACCATCCACATTTTACACCATCCACTATATCATTCACGTGGTAAATTTTAGGTCAATCAAATTGTCACATGAGTTTGTCAAAATTTCAAACTTTCTAATTACATTATACTGTAGTCAAACTATATGAATACAGTATATTATAGTATAATATATGTACTCTTTGTATTCGCAAATTTAACCCATATTAAAATAATGTTTTTTGATTAAAAAAACTGATTATATTGCAAAATATTATTGACAACGAACATTATTATAATTCATATTAAAATATTATTTTTTAATATAATCAGTTTTTTTAATCAAAAACATTATTTTAATATGGGTTAAATTTACGAATACAAAGAGTACATATACTATACTACAATATATTGTATTCATATATTTGACTACAGTAGAAATACAACTAGAAAGTTTGAAATTTTAACCAAACCCATGTGACAATTTGATTGGTCCAAAATTTGCCACATATGGGTGGTGTAGTGGGTGGTGCAAAATATGGGTGGTGCATCTTAGCCCAACCCAACAATACAATATATACTAAACCCCCAATTTGGTCCCTGAGAAAAACACTAGCGTCTGAAATAATCCCTATAAAAAAAAATATCCATTTAATCATTAATAAATTATTATCGGGACACGTTAGTCCCTCCTATCGTTGACCACCTTTGACCTCCATTAAATTACTGAGGTGTCCCATTATGTTGCTTATGTGGCCGTTACGGTACTCTTACGTGGCTTTTTTTTTTCATCACTTCCATATCAAAACGACGCCGTTTAGGCCTCCCACCTCCCCTATTAAGTTTCTTCTTCCTCCTCCTTATCTGTTACACTTATAGAAACCCTAGGCCTTCACCATGGATTCATATCTCCATTATTAACCTTCTTCTCCCTCTCTTCTCTGATTTCAACCCTCCTCACTGCGCCGCCCCCTGCCTCTCATCAATTTGAGCAGAAACCTGATCACCCATTTCCTGAAATGAGACAGATCAAACCAGTGAGGAACATAATACATCATAATTTTGAGGGCCAAATTAGTCCCTTTCAAATTGATTAGTAACCCAAATTCATCCTTTACAAAATTCAGAGTGGACAAATTAGTCCCTCGTGGCTGTGCAGAGTGTGTTGCCTGGTTTCTTTGAACTGGTTCCTGGTTTCCTTGAATTGGTTCCCGAGTCTAAAACACAAAAATGTCAATTAGTTAGAAACCCCCATTCCCAAAAATAGAAACCAGAGACCTACAAATGCATGAGAAAACCAAAACCATTAACAACACAAGAAGAACCCTAACAATTGAATCTCCACGTTTCAAATACAAAAAACGCAAAACCGCACAGATTAGGAAAAACAAAGGAACATTACCTTCAGAAATCGGACTTTATCAAGTAACAAATCCTTCCCTTAAGATGCTTTGATTTAGTCAAAACCCTTCACTTCTTCTCATTCGTGTTGTAGTTCTCCTTTCTTTGCCACTGATACTTTGCAGAGGATAGGGAACAATTGTTTGATAGTGAATGAAACTTAAGGGTTTGGCAGAGACGACCTACACATTCAGAGAGGTCCACTAAAGAAACGTCGTTGTTTCAGACTCTCCCCTCCTCTTCATGCGTCTGCGTTCTGGGGCCAACCGAATTTTGTCTTCTATTTTTAATTTTTTTTATGTTAATATTCATGCTGGACTAGAAGTAACCAAGGATGATTGACGACTCAGCAAAAAAACGGGACACCTCAACAATTTAACAAAGATCAAAGGTGATCAACGATAGGAGGGACTAACGTGTCCCGATAATAATTTCTTAAGGATTAAATGGATAGTTTTTTTTGGATATGGACTATTTCAGACCCGAGTGTTTTTCTCAGGGACCAAATTGGGGGTTTAGTCTACAATATAACATTCTCCCTCCAGTCATTAATATAAAAAACAACTGAGTATTTTTTTTTGGTAAAAAATATAAGAAACACACATCAATTTTCACACATATTAAATACTAATTTCCAATATTACCCTCATTTATAATAGAATTTATATTTACGAGATATATCAACTTTCCATACAAGTGAGTTTGTTCATTAGTTAGAAGGGGTATTTTTGGAAATTTATATGAATATTAATTACAATTAACTCATTTCAATGCATTTCTTTGGTCTGTGTGTTTTAGGGTTTTGTTTCTTATATTAAGGACCGGATGAAGTATATTGCTTATGGGTCTTGCTAACAAGTGCCTTAAGGATATTGGTTAATGATTCCAATTGGAAAACTAAAGATAACGTACTAATCAAAATATTGAATACATCACTTCTCAATAAAACTTTTTTTTATTAGTTTCTTAATCAATACTATTAGGACAATCGTTAACATTATCTACAGTAGTTGATAGAGGGAGGTAGAAAGTGATAAGACACTACTATGGAGTCAGTGCAACCAATTTCTAACTTGTTTATTGTTTATGATCGTGCAGAGGAGAAGGAAGACCTTGAGTTACATAAGTTGTTGTATTAGGCTTTGATATGACAAGAAGTAAAGCACTCCTTGCCCTTGATTTTCAAATCATAGTCATGGACTCATGGTACTATACGTACTACGGATCTATAGCTTGTAAACTATAAATGAACACGAACAAGTTCAATAGAAACCTGACCAGCAGATTCCAATTCGATATTCTCAGTGTCCTATATGTTGCTTACACTACATTATTGAAGATTTTGTTCCTTTTTTTTTCTTCTCATAAGCATCCCTTTTTTTATTATTGTTTTTGACAAAGCCTAATAAATTTACTACATCAGTCATTATAGAGCAATTCCTGTGTATACGATGCCTTCAATAATAATAAAAAAGTTATAACTAATTTTATTGCATCTACTTCTCAAATCATGGAACTAGAATTTTGTTACATTTCATTGTAAAATATCCAAATAATATAATGTAATTTTTGTTTCACTCTGTCTTCCATCATGTTATGATCTATTCCATTCCACCCCCTACACCAATTTAAATATAACCTAATTGTAAGGAAGTAAATAATCATCCCGACACACTAGGAAAAGGCTTTTCGATTGTCTAGTAGTCCCAATACTATATAGGTATAGAAAACATATTCTTTGTATTAGCAAAGCCATAATTTTCTATCTATGAAACCTTGAAAATGATTCAATTTTTTATTTGATATGAGCATGTGATTGCATCTTGGTCTTCCAGCTTCAATTTGCAGAGTCCACGTGAGGGTAATAGCATGACAAGCATACTAATCACCAAAGCAAGGCCAAGTCTACTCAAGAAAGCTAAGGTCCTAGCACTCTGAATCTATCAAAATTGAAAGAGTTGGCTACATATACAAGATCTCATTTAGAAATGGATATGGCTTAAATAAAGCCCAATGCCAAGTGTTGGCTAAAACTACACTTAAGGGCAAGTGCACCCTATCACAAAAGTAATATATGAGTATTTGGGACTCCGAGTATCGAACCCACATGGATTGTTGACAAGTACTAGATTAATTACTTCCTTATGTTATTTAGACAATCGAATTGGTTGAAAATAAAGAAATAAAAATAACAAGATTGTGGAAACCAAGAAAAGCAAAGAATTGCAAGCAAATGTTCGATTATGGAAAGCCTAGGGCGCTTGGTTTCACTTATGTTACTACCTCTTGCTGCTACATCAATCATGCTCTTATTTGATGAAGATAACTCGTTGTAGAATGCTTGGATAAACTGCCAGGCAGGAAAGCCATGATGGGGGCATTTCTTCAACAGCTCTTGAAATCGCTCCCATGCCTCATACAGAGATTCCATTTCAACCTGCACAAAAGAAGTTATGTCATTATGCAGTTTGGCAGATTTAGCAGGTGGAAAATACTTATCCATAAATTTGGAAGAGAATTGGTCCCAAATGGTTATGGAACCAGACGACAAAGACTTTGGGCCACAGTTTGGCCCTATCCCTTAAAGAAAAGGGAAACAGTCGAAGCCTAAAAGCACCATTTGAGACACCATTATGTTCGATGGTGTCACAAATCTCAAGAAAATCAGCAAGATGGTCATGGGGATCTTTACTTGGACTCCCATTAAACTGAATTGCATTTTGCAACATAGAGATCAAAGGCGGCTTGATCTCAAAGTTGTTGGCCTCAATGGTAGGCCTAGTAATACTCCCTATAGCATTGGTGGTTGAAGGACGAGCAAAGTCCAACATCGTCCTGTTATCCTCTTAAGTCATGGTTCTCCTTTCTCTAGCTTGCTTTCTGTTTATGCAGGCAATTCTTTCAATTCCAAGATTATACTGCAAGTCAGGAGATTGAGAACGCGTTAGCATAAAAGGAAGTAAATCAAAATAAGAAAATAACAAAGTAAATAAAATGGCTTCTAAATTAACTAGGAATTAATCTCTATAATATTGTCAAAAACAATCCCCGGCAACAACGCCAAAAATTTGTTGCACTAAAACTACACTTAAGGGCAAGTGCATCCTATCGCAAAAGTAATATAGGAGTATTTGGGACTCCAAGTATTGAACCCATAGGCATTATTGACAAGTACTAGATTAATTACTCCCTTATGTTATTTAGACAATCGAATTGGTTGAAAACAAAGAAATAAAAATAACAAGATTGTGGAAACCAAGAAAAGCAAAGAATTACAAGCAAATGTTCAATTATGGAAAGCCTAGGACGCTTGGTTTCACTTATGTTACTACCTATGATATTACCCAATTCCTCAATGATATGTGTTTCTTATTGATTGCCAATCACTCGCTCTAAAGCTATTAATACCCAATGGTTATTCAATATTAATATTCTTTCCCTTAAACAATTACCCCCCAATGATCATGCAAGGCAAACAGTTAAAAGAAGCATAAAGAACTGGCAAGTTTTGTTAGTTCAATAACTGGTTGAAAACAGGGGATTGCGTTTGGTCCACGCAACCCCAAATCCGATTAATCCTAGAGTTCCGTTAACTAATTGTGGTACGGTCGCCAGTCAATTAATTAACTTAGTAAAGGATGATCAAACCTTCTAGAAATTCAAACGCAATGATTAAACCAACCGATTAAACGAAACACTATATCATATTAAAATTGGGTAAACATCAAAGGTATAAAAACATAAGATCCACCATTACCCTAGGAATGAAATTAGCTAAGCATAGTCATAAAGATCACTATACAAGTCACAAGCATGTAACAATCCATAAGAGAGAATTAGGAAACTAAAACCCGAGCACCCTTTTGATGCAAAACAGTCTTCGAATCAATTGGGAGACGGTCCTTCACTTGACGACTCTATTCTTCTCTCTGCGATCAGCTTCCTATTTTGTGCCCTCATCACTTCCTTTTATAGCTAACTAAGAAAACCTACGTGATTGGGCCTCTGATACACGAGCACGGCCGTGCTGGATGTTGAGCACGGTCGTGCTCAACAAAAACGGGGTCAAACCGTGTTGAAAATGAGAAGTCAGCAAGGCCTTGCTGATGAGCACGATCGTGCTTAGTGATGAGCACAGCCGTGCTTGGAAAACGACGTAAACTCCAGCAAGCCAACAAGGGTGTCTTTGATCAGCACGGGCTCTTCTAATGAGCACAGTCGTGCTTGATATTGAGCACGGTCGTGCTCCTTTGTAATCTTCAGAACTCGATCCTTTTATCCAAAAATCCTCCATAATTGTTGTTTTTTCTCCAAATTAAATGCTCCAATGCCATGATGAGAAATTCTACAATAATCATGGGAAATAGGGTGAATATCCACAATAATTTTCAAATAAATAACAAATCACACCTAATTTCCCAATAATAAAGTATATAAAACAACAGTTTATGACCAAGGAAAATGTGGAGAATGATGAAGTAAGGGCTGAGTCATGTGGGAATAATTAGGAGGAGGATGATAGGGGTAGTGGAATTGTTTGGAAAACCAGGAGTTGTAGGGTTGAATTAATGAAGACGTGGCATGAGTTTTGCAAATGGGTGAATTGATTAAACTATTCAGTAGATTAAAATTACAATTAATTCATTAATAATCATGTACGCTATTTATGTGCTAAACAATTCACTAATTATTTTAATTTAGTAGACTGTTAATTGCAATGGAATAATATTGGAAACTAAAAAAATCCCACATGGGTTAAAAATAAGAGCAAAGAACCTTTTATAATAACTTGGATAACCATCTTTTTGTTAGCTAAGTTTTAGAGGAGGGTTAGGCCAATTATTATGTAACAAACACCTATACTTTTAGAGAAGTTGGCATGATGTCAATGTCGAGTGTAATTACTATGATCCGTAATCCTTAAAGTCCTCATTACCCATTTGATCCCCTGTTACCCTATCCTCTATAATAATCTGTTAAATCCTAAATATAGGACTAAATGAAAAATTCGTGTTAGTTTAACCTGTTTTTAAAAGATAATTTCATTGATTTCACAAGATGTCTCCAATTCAATTGCTAGATACTAAAGAGTCTCCTCTGTAAGGCACTTGTGATATATTCTTGTCAGCATCGAAATTGAGCTGATTGAGTCTCGTGCCATAGGATGTTCTGGCACTAATGAAACCACCAAGATCTTGGCTCCTAATCAAATTCTTTATTTGGGCCAACCATAAACGATAATTGGAGGGTGTGACCGGTGACATTGTGAGGTCCAGACTCCAGAAGACGAAATTGCTAATGTTAAGAATTGGAGAATTGGTGGTGGTGGAGGGAGAAGGAATTAATTTTGGAGATGGGTGGGGTCTAAGCTACTTAGCCATGAAAGTGGATCTCTACCATATTGTAGAAGTTTAAATGAGGATATATAATAATCAAACTCAACTAGAGATATGGTATGATAGTTTGTTAAATAGGCAGAATATTTACAAATGATATTGGAGGAATAAAATGTGTAACATGAGAATTGAGAACATAATAGCAAACGAGCATCCGGCCAGCCTATAATTGTTGGCTTGACAACAGAAAACAATCAGACAAAAAGAGTGACTCGTTTTGAAATTTGATTTGGACATTATTCACTTCCCATCCCAATGAATGTTGTGTTTCTATTTGGTCCATGTGAAATTATTTTCAAGAGTAGCAACAGGGATCTCGATAAAGTTTTTGAATATGTGAGGATTAGAGCTTGGAATTGGTGTGTTAATTCGGCAAGGGCATGTCATTTTTCATTTTCAGACTGGTGTTCGAATCCAATTACATGTTTGCAGTACTGTCAAAAGGCGTAACAATTATAGAAGCTGTGACTATATTACATTGTTTCGGTGAACAACAGGGTGGTTTTCAAGTATTGGCATTTGGGGGTTATGTTAGTTATTTATCTGTCGATATGTTATACTCCAGGGCGTTCGTGGATTGGATTGGATCGATTTTCAGTTAAAAAGTCATCTGATCCAATGATAAAAACAACATGCGGTTTGGATTGGATCGGTTTGCTTCCTTAGAAAAATCTGATCCGATCCGATCCAATCCAATGAAGTGCGGTTTAGATTGGATTGGATAATTCAGTTTTTGTCATATTTTATTTTTTTTTCTTATACCAAATGTCTTTTCTATTTATTTATTAGTGGACAAAAGATATTTTAATTTGGGAGTTTGAGAAAAAATAATTATCGATATTTTTAACACGTTCTTTTATGTTACTTCTCTATATCTACTGTCACTTATCCTATTTTTGTCTTGAATTGACTATAAATAAATGTAGCTAATTATCTTTAAATTTACTTAATTTATTTCCTATTTTTCATGTTTACTCAATCAAGTATATATATGTTATGCATCAAAACTTTTAGCAAAATATAACTTCAAGACATTAATATTTATTCTAAATAGTCTCATGTATGTCATTCCAAAAAAATATATTAAAGAGAATGAGGGACATGAAAGTATGAAGAACAATGTTTAAGTATGAGTAATATTATAATTTCAAAATGATAGTATATATATATATATATATATATATATATATATATATATATATAATAGATCGGATTGGGTTGGATTTGATTTCACTAGAGGATCCAATATCTGATCCAATCCAATATAAAAATGCGGTTTTTTCGATTTTCGATTTTTTCGGTTCGGTTTTTATGGTTTGAATCGATTTGGATCGGTTAATGAACACCCATATTATACTCATAGGTTTCTGTTTCTTTTGTTGGAATGCGGATGAAAGCATGTCCTATGTTTTTTCTTATACTTTCCCCTTGTTGTATGGATTTGAGTACACCTAGTACTCCCATCAATAAATTCTTTTACTTATAAAAAAAAATGGTGACTATTGATGTCAATTTTTTGACTATTGATGTCAATTTTTGCTTCGTTAGTGTGAGAGGTGGAAGGTAACCATTAGATCATATATAAGCGGTCAATTTTAAGATATAAAGTTTTGTTACCTTTTTTTTTTTTAGTGATTGTATGATCATTGATTAACTTTTAATTTTAACCATCTAAGTATTTTTTTTTTATCCATTTCTCAGTTGAATTTCGCACAGGCCCATCTGGAGAGTGCACAACTGCACATGACTGGGTGTAGTGTTTATAAGCTTGGAGGTCTAACTCTCCAAAAGGTCTGAACGTTTGGCCTCAAGGCTCCTTTGCTTTATATACACTTCCCTTGTCTCTGTTATACTTATATCTGATGTGGGACTTCCGGTTTCCAACAAGTTTCTAATTAACTTTACTTACTGGAAAACTGCAACATGAGTTTCCTCGAATTAGGTTTTACCCAAAGAATTATCTGTTATTCTGTTACCAACAAAATGCTGATATGACGTAACTTGACTCCAAGAAATGACAAACGATTATTTTATGAAGAAAATAATGGAGAGGACGTGTAGAGAAAAAGAACACTCAAACTCTCTAAAAACTCATTTGAATTGACTTTTTGGCTTGAATTACTTTTGCCTACATTTTAATTGTTTGCATTGATACATGAGTATTTATAGATGTTCCAAGTATCTTATGATGCATGTGATACAATGAACTTAACTTCATGCATTGAAACTACAACACTTAAAAATATAAGTTCTTAAATGTAAAGACATGAATTGCTTTGAACCTAATATGAATACTAAGTAATTAAATGCTAAAGTCACTTCTTAATTTAAATGGTAGACCTCCCATTTGGATTGTTTAGTGTTTTCTTCATTTTTTTCATTTTTAAATTAGGTATAAAGATATTTATAAATATATATAGCTGTCTAATATAATGATCCACAACTTTGGCTTATACCTGTCAACTATAATTTTATTCTTTTGGTCCCATTAGTTTTACAGTTAAGAAGTATCTTCTGTGATTGGTATTATTACTATTGTCCACTTGTTTTGTTTAAACAAAAAGTGACAGTTTGAGAGGATGAATAGAGTTTGATTTGACAGTGATTTTATAAGTTAAAGTTTTACAGCAAATGTCTTTGTAAATCTTTAGAGTAAGAAAGCGTTTTCCTTTCTTTGGTGTAAAAAGCATTGGTCTGTGAACTACGATTATAACCTCACTTTTATGTCTAAAGAAAGCGTAGTTTCAGTTGGTCGGTAAGACATAACCATTAACCTTTTCTGGCTGTTTCATTGTTTTTTACTTTTATAATAATTCTATTATAGACTATAGTTGATTGAAACTATATTCAATGTTGTGGGGCAATATTGTTGGTGATGCTTCTATAAAGGCCGACCTTATTTCTGTTATAAAATACATCCTACAATTTCTTGTGATACTTATTTCAAACTTTTGGCACAAAAATAAAAGACCACCTTTTCAGTAAATAGACATGAGCACAGAAAGGTTGTTATTCTGTTTTTTTTTTTTTTTGGTAAACAGAAAGGTTGTTATTCTGTAAATCAAAATCTGAGTTACATAGTAGGGTAACCCATTCTCTTATCATAAATATGACCTCATCATGTGCTCCTTATGATCTTTGAACACAACTTTCAAATTAGGTTACCTAGTGCTCAATCATTAGGAATTTTCTTCAAAACTGTTCTGTGTGAATATTTTACCATGCATTCAATTAAGGATTTTCTATAGTATCATTCCAGTAATTTTGGTACCATATAATTTATGGCATTCATCATGCTTTTGATATGTACAAATTCTATAAAATTCCATTTTACATCATAAAACATGGCATTCATCATGCTCTTTTTTTAAAAAAATTATTATTTGGTTTGCTAGAAAGTTCCTTGAATTAAGAGAGGTTATGAAACTAATGAATTCTTGACTGAAATGTCATTTTCCTCCTTAAATCCCTATTTTGTCACAATGTTTTTTTATCTTATGTCTTTCTAGTTGGATTTGCATAAAACCATAAATATAGAGATGATAAAGCAGGCTAAACTTACTACTTAGAGTCAATACAATTTTGCATTTATGTTGTTCCATTTGTCCCCTACTTGACCTTGATAGTTAATAGAATAGACAAACTTTCACCTTGTGGTCACCATTGTTTTGTCACTATAAGCTACCAATAACATCAGTTTGTCCTAAGGAGTATATAAGTTTTTTTATTCATCATTACTTGCTGCATAAATCTATGCAAAATGCAAACCTCAGTGCCTCTAGCCAGTGATAGTTTTTCATATAGTTGGTTATCAAACAATAAATACCCTGTGGATGGTCTGGAGGAGCCTCACAGAGAATCTGTTTACAGTTCCTATGGGGGCACCTCATCAGAATTCAACTCCACTATGATAAACTCAGATAAATCACTTGCAGAATGCCAAAACTTCAATTTTGATACTTCTGCCACTCACTCACCTGTTGTTCTTGTTCATGCTGATGAGCTTTTCTCTGATGGTATTTTAAGACCTGTATTTTTTGACCCCACCAAAGTAGAATCCTGCAATACCCCAGATCCTACTCAAACCAAGCCTAGTTCTTCTTTTTCTTCTAGAACTGTGGAAATTCATCATGGCTTCCTTACAAGGTGGAGGAAATCAACAAGGAGAATTTTGGTTAACTTTTTAAGGTATGTCAACCAATTTTGCCAGAAAGTAGGGTGCTCAAGGAAAAGTATAAGAGTTGATGATATTGATAAGACACACTTGCAAGTTAAAAGATTGAGCAGTTCACAGCCAGCATCTCCAATACCAAGTACAACCCATCCTATTGGTGATTTGCATGATCATGAGAGCTCAATTTATGAAGCAGTCCTCCACTGCAAAAGATCAATAGGTATATTCATGTGGTTACTTTATTTTGATGCTATTTATGTGTATGTGTGACTATATATAAGTGTGTTAACCTTGGAAAATTAAATTCATCCTCTTCCTCATTTCAGGAAAATGATCCTTCCACAGGTAAATAGAAGAGAATTGTAGAAGAAGGAAATTGAGAGCTCCTAGAATTTTATGGTAGCTGATTAAGCATTCCAACTTTTTATTGGGTGTAATTTCTCTATTCTCTCTTGAATGTTACTTACATTTCTCTGCTGAAACAAGCTGTGTGTTTTGGTTGGATTTAAAATATCAAATTTCAGGAAATATTGGACCCTGTTGCTCCTTGATTTTGTACAGACAACAAATAATATAAAAAACTACGTATGTTTTATATATTTTACTAGACAAATTTTCATCCCCTTCCCTCCTTTTTGTTTATTACTCTAAAATGTGAATAAAATTTTAGGTGGAGGTTTTATAGTAAACTGTTTCTAAGAACAAGGTTACCCTAAACAATGAATTTGATACTTCTAGCATATAATCTCTGCAAGAGAAAAGAGGATGACCAATTTATGAACCCTGACAAGATTATGAAAGAGAAAACCTTATTCTTTTAATTGCTAACATAAAATACAATAGTAGTTGCTAATAAAGAACACCAAAGAACAGAGGCGGAGGAAATGGGGGGTGACCCAATGATAATGTGCTTGCTCAAGTAGGTATAATTGATTGACGACAGGTGAAAGAGTAATTCCCCCTAATCCTGTCGGAAGTCTAAACGGGTACCTCTCCTAACGGTCATACACATGATTCTGGAAAATGTAACATGACAATTTATAATTTTTATTTTTGTACACAAAGTTTAGATTATGGCAAGGACCGACCTCATGTAAGGTCAGAGCCAACCACTAACTTCTGGGAGGATTTCCGGTGGGATTACGAATCGTCTATCGCAGCCCACACCACAGGTTCGCTTTGGATTGACTATAATACGAGGAGAAGCGAGAATGGAACCCACGACCTGGCTAACAGGACAATGGGATCTTACCAGCTGCAACGTCCACCCCAAGTGGACTATGGGTGTGTTTGGGTAAACAACTTAATTAAGAGCTTATTACATAAGACATTATCGCATAAGAGCATATGCCATAAGCGCTTAAAGAAAGAAGGGGGCATGAGAGTATTCGAATAGTGAAAAATACGGAGAGGGTATTTAGTGCATAAGCTCTTATGATAATTCCATAAGCTTCTCCCAGTGACTTATGAAAATAAGTCAAAAACTCCTTATGACATGGCATAAGTTATTTTTATAAGCTCTGTCAAACACACTGCATAAGAGCTTATGTCATCAGATAAGTCAAAAGAAGCTTAAATAAGCTATTCCAAACGCCATCTATAACTTATTGATGATATAAAAATTCTTTACATTAACAACAAATACCTGTAAATGCAACTTTTATCGCAAGTAATCATTTACAAGCATTGATGTAAAAATCTTTCCAGTCAATGACTCAAATTATTTGGACCAAGTTACCCTCCCTTCCCTTGTCAGAATTTCCACCCGTTGATGTTTCCTTTTTAAACCTTGCAACAACAAAGTGACAAACCACCAGGGCACTTTGTGAAATGAAAAATGATATACCCTAAGAATAATGAAACAAATAGAAGGAAAGGTTATCATATACATACATACAAAAAGAATAAAAATAATATATGTACATTGACATGTTGAGTGTTGACTTGATAGTTACGCCAATAGTATGGAATGCTTGCTGTAGAAAAGAGTGGGCACTGGAATGTACTGTATTGTTGGCAACTTTAGTGGACTAGTTAAAAAGGTCAACATGAAATTTTTACAGGAAATTTGGTTTGTTTCCAAATCTATCATTGATTTGCCGGTGGTGTGAATAATATTATTTCAATGTTTAATTTTTGGCACAAAGAGAGAAGGTGTTCATATTCCACTCGTTGAAAATAAGTCAGACAAGGGAGTCACGAGGGACAAATAATGTTGGGAGAAAATTCCATAGCTTATTCTATCAACCATAATTCCTGCAGCTTCGTTCTATATTTTGTTGAAAGATGCTTACTCCTTATCTATGATGAACCACTAGAAAGTGACCGTGATTATTACTGTACCTCTCTCCATTGCCTTGAAATTCTCCTAACTAATGAGGACAACATGTCACTGGATTGCATTTACTTGTGCTCATAAAAACACTGCCCATCCCACTCGAATGTGACCTCTGTTCAAACATGCTCTTGACAAAATGGCGGAGGGAAGTGGCTGGCGATTGCCATGGCCCCAACAGTTAGAAAGTTTTCTTAAAATCATTGAAGGGCGGCGGCCCAATGCACGAAGCTCCCACAAGTGAAGAGACTTTTTCTAGGATTTGAACTAGAAACAAGACAATAATCTTACAATTTCACGAAGACTCATCCTCAATTTTCATAAAACCAGTCATTTTTAAAATAAATATATTCAATATTATATCAAAAAATAATGTCAATTCTTAACTTGTTAGCTCTTGTCCTTCAAGACAAAATATCTAATACCCCCTCAAGCAAATCATGAAAGAATAAAGGTAATAATTATAAAAAATTAAAGGATTTTCTTAATGCTGACTGGTACCCTATTCTTGCTTAGATAAGGCAATGTGAACATTAAGGATTATTAATTAGGTAGTCGCCACAGGTCCCGGTGGCATATTGGCATTTTTTGGATATTGTGATTTGTGATTGATCCTATTAATGAAGGAACGACTGAAAGAATAAAATCAATGAGAATTGACAATTTTGTGCATGATAATAACTACAAAGTTTTGAGCACAAAAATAAAACTACGAAGTTTTTTCCTTGGATGTAAATGCATATGCAGCATATCTATACTAAAAATATTATGGGAAAAGTATATACACATCTCCTAAATTTTAGTCCATTTATCAATAGGCATTTTAAATTATTTTTTCCCAACTAATCTTTAAACTCTTACTATTAGTAAAATCAGTCATTCAACTAAGTTTTTCAATCTCAAATAGTCCTTAAACTCATGCTAAAATCAATCCTTCAACTAACAATCCTCAAGGCTTGGTTCTTATTTATTTATTTATTTTAAATAACAATTTAAAAAGTACAATAACAAATTGAATATAAGCGAAATTAATGATTGGATTTATTCACCGTTAGTGATCTAACTAAGAGTTAACGAAATGGTTAATTTTAATGGGACTAATTAGGACCAAAAAAAGTTGAAGGATTGATTTTACTAATAGTAGGAGTTTAAGGACTAATCAGGAAGAAATAATAGTTGAAGGTGCCTATTTACAAATAGACTAAAGTTTAGGGGTGTATCTACAATTTTCCCAAATATTATTGATTCCAAAACTGCAAAAATCAATTTCATCGTACATCCGTTCCCATTGCATTGTGAAATTTCAACCATCCACGTGATGTACACGAGCATTGTCAGCAAAATTGGGATTTAGACAATGACAACTTATTATTCTGAAAATAGTTGTTCTTCTTCAAAGATGGACTCCTCGACCTCGTGAAGGGTCCCAAATTGAAAAGAACTGGTTGGGGACCAGTTCCTTTTGTACGTGTCACCCCCATGCTGCTCTTGTTAACATTTTCTTACAGTTTATATATGCAGTTGCAGCGTAACATAATTAGACTTCAACTTGGCTTTAGCTCTTCAGCCAAAAGAAGAAATTCTTACAGCTCAATTTGAGATTAAAATGTTCCAACACGACAAATTGAAGAACATATATACCCATAAATAATGTAAAGAAAAGTTGTAGATTATGAGGTCCTTGATTGTCATAGAATTTTTGTAACATTTTGTTGTCTACCTACTTTATCCTCTTGTCGGTTCTATTATTAATTTCTTCTTAGATCATGCTCTCTTGTTTCTATTTTGTCTATTTTTATTTTATTTTATATATATTTCAACTTGCTTTTGTCTTGCTTTCTTTTTTTCTTTTTAAATAATGGAAGATTTAAGATTACTAAAAGACGATATAAAAAACAAGAATGAGAGAAATATATGGGAATCAAGACTTATTTGTAACCCAACTCCTATGCATGAAGCGTTTCTTGAGGGAAGCAACGTGCTAATAAAGCATAAAGCTGTTGTGGCATCAATTCTTTGTCAAAGAAAAGCACTACTTAAATAGATATGTCACTTAACAAGTCATTTGTGTTGGTGATCAGCAAAGCCTAAAAACTTGTTGGCCAAAAATCAGTTGGCTTAATGAGGTTTAGTTTGTGTTTGGTTTCACGTTGGAAATTTTCATAATTGATTATGCCATATGTCAAACGTGATTTTAATAAAAAAATGAGATGTTTGATTACTGTCAGGTAAATTGATTTTACCTCTAGAGGTGATTCTGACTAGAAGCTACAAAAAGTAGCTTTTGAGTTGAGTTGAGAAATTTACCATAAGTTTTACACCAAACTTGCTTTCAACATGAAAACATCCAAACATAAAATCACTTCACTTCAAATTCAATTATAATCAAATCAATTTTACAAAATCAATTACATTCAAAATCAATTTTATCAAACGATCATCCAAACACACAGTTAGATTATTTACTTTACTCGCCGATAGGATTGAGTGTTCTCATGAAAGAGAGCGATTGTTAAAGAAGAAGAAGATTCATCATCCATGTATGTATGTACTTTACTAACATTTTTTAAGAGTAAAGATATTTAGACACATAATTTGGACATCTTGTATAGACATCGTAGAGTTTATATATGAGTGTCTTGGTAGTAATGAAATATATGATGAGAGAGAAGAAAACAATAAATAAGTGGGGATAGGTACTTTTATATGAGTTGGACATCATTTTTTTGTCCAAATATCATTATTTTTTTTTTAAGAGATAGATAACTTATCGGTTATCACTGGAATGAAAGAGGAAGCTAGATCTCAAATAAATGTTAGGTTAATTGCCTAAAATAAACCTTCCCAACTAGCCCAAAAGTATGATTAATTGGCAGTGGTGGCAGCGCGCGTGCATGGTTTAGGTGGTGTTCATGCGGTTATCTTTCCTTCTCCATCGTCATTAACTATGGCAATGGTCATGTATTTGATCATGTGCCTTATAGAATGATCTCAAACGCAAACCTTATAGAAAACAGAATGAGGTATGACAATAAAAAATTTAATCATGTGCCTTATGTGTCTAGAGTTGCTAACTTCATATATTCAAAATTAGAAAACGAAGTTTGTGTGTGTAAGGCTTAGTTTGTCCTCTGTGTGTTTGGCCTCTTGCCTTGCTAGAGTTGGTGTTTCACTGTTTTGTGGTGGGGGAAGGTGCTCCATTTGTAGAGCTGTCAAACGGGTCGGTCCTAGCCCATTTAGTCCTAGCCCCGCATGGGTTAGGGCCAAAAGGCCCATAGGCCCACAGGGCCCAAAATACATAAAGCCCATAGAGCCAAAAAGCCCTTAGGTCCAAGTGGGGCTAGGGTCAGCCCTTGGGCCAAATTTTTTATACAGTAAAAAAATGATTTCAAACTCAAACTCAATAAAAAGCACATATTTATACAAAGAACATATTGCATTACACTGGTGTACTATAAATGAACACCCAATAGAACGATGAGTTCTAACAATTAACAAAAACACCCAATACAACGATAGGTTACTAATATAATGAGTTTTCTGAACAGCTGTTCAAAGCAAATAAGCATCTGAACCTTTTCAGGAAGGGTGGAACTTCTATATTTGGTAAGAACACGTCCACCGATACTAAAAGCAGATTCCGATGCTACTGTAGTAATTGGAATACTTAACACATCTCGTGCCATGGAAGCAAGTATGGGAAATCTTTTTTCATTAGTCTTCCAATAATTAAGCACATCCAAATCCTCATTGTCATCATAATCAAAAGTTTTTTCTTCCAAATAAAGTTTTAATTCACCCACGTGGGTCAGGGCCAAAAAAAGCCTACCGGGCCAAAAAGCTCACACCTAAAAAAGCCCACATGGCCAAAAGGCCCCAAAAAGTCCTGTGGGTTAGGGCCAACCCATGGACCTTACATTTTTAAAAAATTTAAAAATATGTTAATTAGTGGTTGCATTTCCAAACATTTGAGATTTCTTTCTCAATCATTTTAGCACTTTCACACACGAGGAGTTTCAGAAACAATATCATAATCTCCATTCGCGGTGTTATTTGTAGACTCCATAATAAAATATAATACTTCCTACACAATTTTATATTATATTTTTGTAATGAAATAACTACGCCTCAGCACATAATAAATTGGTCGGCCTGATAGGCCTACTAGACTTTTCTTAAAGCTTTAACCGGGCCTCTTTAGCTATGTATATAGGCTTTTTAAAAAGTGTTAACCTGACTTTTTTTGTTAAATAGACTAGACCAGACTTGTCCTTAAATAGGCATAGGTCCCTGATGAATGACCTGGCTAATTCCCACCAAAAAAAATGTAAGTATTTGTAAAAAAATAAATAGAATGCAAGTCTAGTAATTCAGATAAAAAAATATATTGACATTAATATGGGAAAGTTATTTCAAATGATAAAGAAAGTCTACAATGGATAAAAAAAATAACGAATAGTTCTTGTGATATATTTGTAATTAAGTTTTAACTCATAATTTTATTTTCCAATTTTCTTATAAAACATCAACCAATACTAATTATAGTTCATTAATTTTTTTTCACGCCTCTATCATCTAGAATAACGTAAGTAATACAGGTTAATAAATAATAATACATAAAATTAGAGTTTTGTTATATCTTATGAAAGTAGATTGTTATAAAATTAAGTATTTGTTTTTTAGTCCATCCTAATATTTATATTTAGACATCTCCAAAACATATATTAATTCCCTGTCCTTGGCCCTTCAAAGCACAATCGCACATCATCAACCCCGTCCAAATGTCACAGTGGAGAGGACAACTACGTGAAAGTGCAATCAAGTATTATATCTTTCATTGTTTTTCCATAGCCATGGTAAATTCAATTAAAAGTTTAAGAACCCAGATCATACTTTCACGTGATACTGAAGATTTTATACTAGCTTTTCTATTAACAACTTAAAGTTCACATATCAGTTCAGAGTTAATATGCTAAAATGCCAATCCTTCATTATAGAAGGGGAAAAAAACCATTCAAGGTGGGGGCGCCACCCTTCAGTTGTCAGGGATGAGAGTGGATATCACAAGGCAATTAGTGGATGTCTGGATGAGGGGGCTGACTCACTCCAAACCCACCCCTAACCAATATAATCAGTAGGTTGTGTGGGTTAGGGCTGTAAAAAGCCCCCTGTAAAATGGGCCTAAAAAAATGGGGCCAAAATGTGGGGCAAATGGGCTGGTCCATGGGGCTGGGGGCTGAATTGACAGCTCTATCCATTTGTGTGTTGGGTAGTGTGCAGTTATTCTTCAACCCATTAGCTGAAATGAGGCGCTGCTGGTTGAATAAATAGCTATCATTCTACTGCTATGTCTTTGTAATTTACAGATTTTCATTGTATTTTGTGGGGGTACAACTTGTACTCAATTAATACAAATCTTCTTGCTTAGCAAAATAAAAATAAAAATATGCATGTGTATAAAATGGAATAATAGTACTCTTAAGCCAAAGGTAAATTTGGTCGTAATTTCTCATGCTTATCTTATAGTCAATGTAAATTAATGGGTGGGAGACTTTAGGGCAATTAGGCATATTTGTATAAATATGTCTTTACTCTCTACACTATAAGGGATGGAGAAGATTATATGTATCTTGGAGATTCTCGAATTGCTAAACAAGAACCTGACTCTAGATTAATTACTTCACATTTAGCAAGATCCCGACTCTTGGTCGTTCTTTTGACAAAGCCTTTGGAAAGGAAGTTAATAAAAGAAACATTGAGGAGAATCAGATTTGAGCCATTTTGAGAAATTAATAATGATGGTAACTTCACTTTTGTTATTGGAGATCCCATGAATAAAGTTCATGTAGATAATAACAAGTCTATCGGTACTATTAATTTTTTCATTTCATATTGTACAAGAAGTAAACTATATTTAATGAGAAAATAAGCTAAAAGCTTAAATGACTTTTCATATACCTTATCGATAAATCACTTGTGAGCATGGAGTGAGGTTCCTCTATAAAGTTGTGCCTAGAGCACTCATGAACTACAAGGCAAGCACATGGCCTATTAGTGTAACAAAAAAAAAAGTGATGATATAATGTGATGATAAAAATTATTGGTTTATAGAAGTTTAAAACTTCACTGATAACATTGTAAGTTGTCGACCTATTAGTTTAGCTCTGATTTAATTATAACCCAAAAGACACCAATCTCAAAACATACGTACTCTAACTTTAACATTTGAACATCAAATTTTGGATATCGTATGTGACACTGTGTGTTTATCTCTATCTCTATCTCTCACTTACTTTTTATCTTCTTTATATACACACATTCCAAAAATACATTGAAAAACAAAGGGGACACCATGTTGTCCCTATTTTGATATTCAAGACATACACACATATTCTTTTTGCAATTTTTTTAATTATGAGAGGTTGTTGTATATATTTTTTTGTTCCCAAGTATCCTCCCACCTGATAGGTAAGAGACTAATCTCTTGGGGTATAGGCAGATGCCTAAGCGGGGACACCTCCCAATAAAGTTTTTTCCACACACATGAATTCAAGGATTGAACCCAGGACCTCATACTTAAGGAACTCAAGCCCCTGTTGAGACCTCAGAAGTCTGAGATACATTCCATGTGTAGATTCTTTAAGTTTTGATGATTTCAAATAGATTAAGTATGATAATATTGAACCATATGAAATTACTGACATGTTTGATAAGTGTGCAGAAAATAAACTTAAGGTCACTCGTCTATTTTATGACTCGTCTAATTTTTGGTAAAGCATAGTTTTTAGACTTGTCTGAAAACCACTCGTCTAAATTTGTCAAACCATACAATCAAAGACCAAGTCAACGTTCAGTCAAGATTCTGATATACTTGATGACGTGGCAAGAAGACGCAGTGGATCACTCGTCTAGAAAATGACATTCTCACTCGTCTGAGTTTTGGGCTCAGTTTCACCTGTCTAGTTTTGGACTGCTCTACACCCGTCTAAATTTCCAATGCTGCTACATTTGATAAATTGTCAAAATATCAGAAATAAAGTCCAAGTCAACCTTATTCAAATTAGATGTCTTCCTTAAGGATCTTGAAGACATCTGGACAATAGCACAAAGGATAAAGAATAAAGAACGTTTGTTTTAAGGTTTTAAGGAATAAACACGCAATCTTTGTACCACGACAGTAACTTTTTAGCTATTTTAGTACGAAGTAAAAGTGTTTAAAGTGAACTGAGTGTTGCACTGAAAGAGGAAAGCTCTCTGATGCAAGTATAAGAAGCCTGCTGCTGCAATTCTGATACAACAGCTGCTCGGAACAAAGTGCGCTCTTGGACAACCTTATCAAAGCTCAACGTTCCTAAGCATTTAATGTTTACACAGAACGACTCTTTGGCATTAATGGTGTCCCAGAAGCTCAAATCAAAAGAACACACTTTATGAAGCTGTGCCTAACGGATTAAATTGGTTGAAGTATTTATATAGACCAAACCATGAAGATGAAGACAAGAAGTTGAATATCATTAAGAATACTGTGCAAGAACCATTTACTCACTTCATTAACTTCTTTATTCCTTCATTGAATACTTATTCAATCATTTTATATTAATTCGCAGTCTTTCATACTTCATATTTATTTCACTCTTTGAGTGTGATATGAAAGATTTGTAAGTTGTATTAATTATACAAAATCTTTATCCCTTACTGTGTTGATCCTGAAGAGGCTAGGTGAGCAAATAAAACTTGTTTATGTAACATCCGTTTTTCGTATAAGTGCTTTTATGTGTGCCTTGTTTGTTAGGAAGGTTTAGAGTGGGCTGAGTGGGGTTTTTTAAGTTAAAAATCCCTTCTCGATGCATGAGCACGCCCGTGCTCATGTATCAGCACGCCCGTGCTTAAAGCTGCATGTGTCTCGTTAACGCTGATGTGAGCACGCCCGTGCTCGCTGATGTGAGCACGGCCGTGCTCATTAGGGAGCACGGCCGTGCTCATCAGTCAGACGAGTCTCGTTGACGCTAAGTTGAGCACAGTCGTGCTCAACAGTAAGCACGACCATGCTCGAGTCACAGTGGCTATTGATCAGCCTCTGGCTCATCTAGTTTTACAGCTAGTGAGGCCACGGTTTTGTGCTAAATGTTCGAGTTTGATCTCGTTTTCGCCCAAATTTGGCTTTAATTGTCCTCGGGCAATATATTGAGTCTTTTAAGTAGTTTTTAGTAAATTTTGCTATTTTTAAGTCAAATAAAGCATTTAATGCTATTTTATATTTTCAGGTTAAAAGTGAAGCTCAAGAGAACTAGGATAATTGAAGAAACAAGCTAAAAGGAAAATTTCATGGTCTCGTCCTGCGAGCCAGAGCAGTAGCTGAACAAGGAATTGGGATCTTTCAAGCTCGTCCTGCTAGCAAGGATTCGCCTCGCGATCTAGACACAAAATCTGAGAGTGTTCTGTCTCGCCCCACGAGACCGTCTTCGCCCCTCGAATAAATTGCATGTAGAACCCACGTGATCAATTGAACTGAAAAGAATTAAAGTCCAAGTAATCCAATTTGATTCACGTGAAGTAAATGGTGCAGGGGCCTAATTGATGGATTTGAAGATTGAATATTAATGGCTCATCATAAAAATAGAAGATGGAGATATTGATTTGATAATTAATTTAGAAGATTTGAAGCCATTCAAGAATACCAATCAACATAGAACGATGGGATCTGCCGGAGAATTGAATGATATGAATTGATATTATAAAACGGGGGCCAGTGAAACAATTGAAGACATATATTTTACAATTAAATGCAATTCAATTGTAATTATTGGAAGCAGCAACGTGAAGTAAGGTCAAGGGCCCACATGTTTATGAATCCAAATCAATTTGGATAGTAAATGCATTATCAGAAAAGATTTGGCTTTTGGCAAATTGATAGGCAACATGAAGATAGATGCTAAAGGCAATTGCCTTGATCGTCATATTAAAACCATGGTCAAAGTGAATTAATAAATTGAAAAGTTGCCATGGGCCCGCGTAAGAAATTTCAAGCATAAGTGAATTAGGAGATTTATAACTTGCTTGCAATATTATATAGAAGGAGCGTCCCAAAGAGAAAGGGGAGATGTGCAGTCCTTAGAAGAAAACGAAGCCACTGCGACAGACAGGTCCCAGGACGCGCAAGCACAGTACGGAACGAGGGGGGTTGCGCACAGGGAGCGCAAGTCGGCAAGTGAGTAGTACAAGGGGCAGCTCAGGAGCAACACAGTGATGGAACTTTTCACAGCTATCTTTGTTCTTATTCTTTGTTTTCTTATTAGTAGTAGCTAAATCTCTTTTTCTAAGACGACGATGTAATCGTGTCATGACAGTTTGATGATTTTATTTCAGTTTTCTTAATTTCTTCTTCTCTTTCTTTTATGTTTTATTATCGGGTCTAATTGCTTGATCACCAATTAGATGATAGGCTATGTGTCAAGGGTATTAAGATAAAACCATATGGTTAATACGGATAGAGATATATCGTAGGAGTTTTATGCAACTTCAATAGAGAATCATAAAACTTAATGAATTTCTTGATAAATAATCATCATAGAGATATAGTTGATTAGGGATTAAGCGATGTGTTCTAACGTACTTGGGAGAAACATTAGAATAAATTAGGATTTTGGTTGACATTAGAAGTTGATTAGAAATTAGGAAGAATTGATATAATTGAAAAAACCAATTGTGATAAGTATTTCTTGTCTATAAGGGATGCGTATTCATAGTGTTGGTGTAATTGGATCCCTAGGATTTTCTTTAATTGTTTGTTCCTTGTTTAGTTTTGATTTTTAGTTAATTAATTCAAAAATCCAAAATATTTGTTTTAGTTTCTTTTCATTATTTTTATCATAAACAAATCCTCAATTTATTTTGGTCTAAATAGTTGTTAAACTTGTGAAGTGGTACTTGGTCATCCAATCACCGAGTTCGACCTCGGTATACTTACCGTGTTTTCACTAGTACAGAAAAGGGATTCTACATCGGAGTTTACACATCGGTTTCTTATAAACCGATGTGTAAAACGAGGCGGTGGCATTTTTGAAATTAAAATCAAAGTATTACACATCGGTTTAGACAATAATCGATGTGTAAAACATTTCCACATCGGTTATTTCTAACCGATGTTTAAAATTAAAATAAAAAAAATTTAAAGTCAGAATTTTTAACATTAAACATCGGTTCTATATGAACCGATGTGTAAAATAGTAATTAACCACGTCGGTTTCTAATTAACCGATGTATAAAATTATAAAAAAAAATTAGAAATTAAAATTTTACTTTTACACATCGGTTTTAGTAACCGATGTATAAAATTTCAAAAAAAAAATTCAGAAGTTAAAAGTTTAATTTTTACACATCGGTTTTGTCATAACCGATGTGTATAATATGGTTAACCACATCGGTTTTTCTAATAACCGATGTGTAATGTTCCTAATTTTTCTCATTCCCTCATTCTTCAGTTTACGAACCCTAAAACACAAAACACAAAACACTTCACTTGCTCTCTGCCTCTGTTCTCACATTCATCTTCCGCCCTAACCCTTTCTCTCTTGAACATCACCACTACCGGGTTCTCTTCTCCTTTTCATCACTCTCACTCTGCCCTAACCCTTTCTCTCTTGAACACCACCGCACGCGAGCTCCTCTCTCCACCACCATCGCGAGGTATGATCCTCTCCTCTCTCTCTCTCAACTTTACTCTCTATGGTTTGAATATTGCCCTAACTCTCTTTGTCCCTCTCATTCTCAGTCACCTCTTCGAACTGCGGCCACTAGTGGAGAGAGCCAACACCGAGCACGCGCACCAGCACTGAGCCACCCTCTTCCTCCTCTCTGCGAACACAGGTAAAGTCTTAACCCATTTTTGTTTCACCGAGACCACCATTTTCGGTAGTTACTATTTTAAGTGTTTGCATATTCATAAGTTTGACTCTAAGATGAGTGTTTTTGAGTTCTGAACTTTGTTTGTGATTGTTTGAGTGCTGAACTGTGTTTCCATTTTTTTGTTGGTAGTATTTATAGTGTTTCCATATTCTTGCTTTCTTGAATATATGCAAGTTCCCTAGGAGAAAATTCTGGCATTTGCTTCTATTTTATTTTTTTAATCTTGGATGCTATTGAGTGGGTGCATGCAATGTGACTAAAAAACCCATTTCTTCAAATGTATTGTGAGTTTTCTACTTTATCAAGATTTTCCAAATTTCCCAATTTCGTTGTTGAATGGTTAATGGCTATGGGTTGTCTCTCATAGTTTAAAGAGCTATATAAAATTTGAACACCTTCACATGAACACTTTCTTTTGTAACTCGCTAAAGAGGGATAAAAACCTCACTTTTTAGAAGGGAAATGCTGAGCATGTTGGACATCAATGGAATGTTGAATATTGTCACTGGTTTCTTAATGGGTCCATTACCCTGCTTATGTGGTTTATAATGTGTTAAAATAGTATAACTTGGGTGTGAAGGACATAAACAATGAGGAATGCATGTATTGCTCTTAATTTATGGTGAACCAAATTTTATTACTTATGATTAAAACTTCTCCAAATTGTCTAAATTTTTACATGCTACACACACACACACACAGATGTTGCCAAGCCTGTCTTCAAATAGAGTAACTTCTTGTCAGCATGCATCTTCTTGTCAAGTGTAAAAAATGTCTAATGCTCGTCTAAATAAAATTTCTAGTAGTTAGATCTTTTTGGCCATTGACCTATATACTGAATTACTGACGGAGTTCTTCATACATATCCTATATGACTCATTTTTAAGCATTTCTAACATTTAGCATTTCTACCAATCATTGCCGCTGACCAACTTTCTTACTCTATTTGCAGAACAAGAAATCGACAGGTGTTATTTTCCTGGACTGCGGATTTGATTTGAGGAGTGTCCTTGACTCCGTTGCATAGTGTTACTGCCTCTGCTTTGTTCACTTCTCTGCTGTCTTTGCACAATAACAACTAGGCGTGTATCTCTTAGAAGGTACGTTTTGGCTGAAAAGCTTTCATTGGAGTTTTAATGTATTTTCTTGAAAATTTATTTGATTCGAGAATATGCCCACAATAATTAGTAAAGCCTTAGTTTCCCGTTTGAGATGCAATACTAATGAGCGTACATGTATGTGCTTAATGTACCGCTCATTGTGTTGGATCTTGAATTGTCCAAAGTTGGACAGTTTGGGAAAAAACTTTTTCTTAATTCAGTTAAAATAGTTATTCATTGATTCTAATGTTATATACTTGATGAAAGTTCGGATTGATAAATTTCCTTTCGTTCTCCGGGTGCATACTTTATCGTGGTGGATGTCATCACGTTCAAGTAGTGTACGTCGGAGACCGCAGGGAAATGCTACCGAAATTTTGTAGAGTATGAGCATGAGAGTTAAGGACTAACTGTTAACCGAATGTTGAAAAAGTTTCTTCTCGAATGGGATAGGGCCATACCCTGTCATAAGAAGTGGTTGATGAATATGTTGGACTAAGTACGAAGGTATTGGTTTAGTCATGGATCGCGGTTGGATGAATGCTAGACGGACAAGTGATGAGTATGAGAATGGAGTGGAAGATTTTCTACAGTTTGCAAAAACAAATGCTCCTGATAATGGTAACGGAAGGTTTTATTGTCCTTGTGTTAACTGTTTGAATGAGAGACGACTAGAAGCTGAGGAGATACGTGATCATCTTATTTGTGAGGGGATTTGCAAGAGTTATACAACATGGATATGTCATGGTGAATCGTTAGACAGGCTGAGGGTGTCGGATAGAGAGGAAGTTGATGACGTGGAAATGGACGATGGACTAGAGGACATGATCCGTGATGTTGGGCAAGAGTCTTTTCGGTGTGCACATGTGTATGATACTTTGTGCAGTGATGCGCAAGTGGCTTTGTATCCGGTGCACTAATTTCACCGCGGTTGTCAGCGGTGTTAAGATTGTTCAATGTGAAGGCAAGAAATGGGTGGAGCGATAAAAGCTTTACTGAATTGCTTGAGTTGTTGAAAGAAATGCTTCCAGAAGGCAACACATTGCCATCTCGAAACTATGAGGCGAAGAAGATATTGTGTCCGATGGGTATGGAGTATAAGAAAATACACGCTTGCCCCAATGCTTGCATATTGTACAGGAAAGAGTTTGAAGAGATGCACGAGTGCCCCAGGTGTGGGGTATCACGCTACAAAGTGAAGGATGGTGATTCTAGTTGTGATGTGGTCACCAAAGGTCCTCCTGCGAAGGTGTTATGGTATCTTCCTGTGATTCCGCGGTTCAAGCGATTGTTTGCTAATGTAAATGACGCAAAGAACATTAGATGGCATGCAGATGAGAGGAAGTGTGATGGACAGCTTCGCCATCCGGCCGATTCTTTGCAATGGAAGAGAATTGATAGTTTGTTTCCGGATTTCGGCAATGAGCCCAAAACCTCGAGGCTTGGACTTGCTACCGATGGAATGAATCCATATGGAAACTTAAGTAGTATTCATAGTTCATGGCATGTTCTCCTTGTAATTTACAACCTGTCTCCTTGGTTGTGCATGAAGCGCAAATACATTATGTTAAGTATGATGATTTCGGGTCCTAAACAGCCAGGAAATGATATTGATGTTTATCTGAGTCCCTTGATTGAAGACTTGAGAATGTTGTGGGATGAAGGCGTTAATGTGATTGACGGGTATTGCCGTGAGACATTCAGATTGCGTGCCATGTTATTTTGCACCATCAATGACTTTCCAAAGATACGGGAACTGTGTGGGTATAGTGTTAAGGGGCATAAAGCATGTCCAATATGTGAAGAAGGCACATGTTACCATCAACTGCAACATGGAAGGAAGACGGTTTACCTTGGGCATCGGAGATTTCTCCGACGTAATCATCTTTATCGTAGATTGAGAAAAGCTTTCAATGGACTTCCGGAGAATGAAATTGCTCCGGTGGCCTTGACTGGAGAGCAAGTTTATGAAAGGGTGAACAACACTAATGTTATCTATGGGAAGACCCAGAAGAAGGCTACCGAGAAGAAAATATGGAAGAAGAGGTCGATCTTCTTTGATCTTCCATACTGGTGCAAGCTTGATGTAAGACATTGTATTAATGTGATGCATGTAGAGAAAAATGTGTGTGACAGTTTAATCGGAACGCTTCCCAACATTCAAGGCAAGATAAAGGATGGTGTGAATGCTCGTCTGGATCTAGTTGCGATGGGTATACGAGAGCAGTTAGCTCCACTTAAAGTGGGGGATAAGAAGACTTATTTGCCCCCAGCATGTCATACTTTATCAAAAAAAGAGAAAAGAAGTTTCTGTGAATGTCTATGGGGAGTCAAAGTGCCACAGGGTTACTCTTCAAATATCAGAAGACTTGTCTCAATGAAAGATCTTAAATTAGTTGTCTTAAAGTCTCATGATTGTCATGTCTTGATGCAACAACTACTACCGGTGGCCATTCGTGACATATTGCCTAAAAAAGTTAGACATGCCATTACTAGGTTATTATTATTCTTCAATGCTATATGTAGCAAGGTCATTGACACTAAAAATTTGGATGAGTTGGAAAATGAGGCAGCCATTGTCTTGTGCCAATTGGAGATGTATTTTCCACCTTCATTTTTTGACATCATGGTTCATTTGATTGTTCATCTAGTGAGGGAGATTAGATTGTGCGGTCCCGTTTATTTAAGGTGGATGTACCCGGTTGAGCGATACATGAAGATCCTGAAAGGATATATGAAAAATCCACATCGTCCCGAAGCATCTATTGTTGAAAGGTATGTTGCAGAAGAAGCTATTGAGTTTTGTACAGACTACATGTCGGAAGCGGAACTGTAGGGCTTCCAAGTCTCGTCACGAAGGAAGATATGATGGTAAGGGTACACGAGGTATCACCTGTTAAGAGCATGGATCGGGAGGAAGTGCTTCAAGCACATTTGTATATATTAAATAACACCGATGAGGTTGAACCATACTTATGTGAGCATAAAAGCATCATCAATGAAACTTACCCTAGAATGAATGAAAAATGGTGTTTGAACAAGCATAACAAGACTTTCTTGAACTGGTTTAAAGAAAAAATTGCAAAGGATGGTACTCGCTTCTGCTACATTAAAATGGCTAGAACAGGGGCCTAACTTTGATGTCATATCTTTGGAGTGGGTACGATATCAATAAGTTTTCCTTCTATACAAAGTCCCGGGATGACAAAAGTACTATGCAAAACAGTGGGGTTATGGTCGTCACTGAGTCCATGCATTTCTCTAGTTCGAAAGATAAAAACCCTGTTATGGCATCGGTTTCATACTTTGGAATCATTGAAGAGATATGGGAGGTTGATTACACGAAGTTTAGAGTACTGTTTTTAAATGTCGGTGGGTCGACAAGAATAATGGTGTGCAAACCGATGAGTTAGGATTCAAATTGGTGGACCTTAGTCAGGTAGGTAATAAAGAGGAACCTTTCATCATGGCATCCCAAGCAAAACAAGTATTTTATATCCGTGATCCTTCTAACAAAAGGTGGTCAGTGGTTCTCCAGGGAAAAAAACATGTATAATGGTAGTGAGGGAAATCACGATTCAACTCTTGATATTTCTGATACTCCTTCTTTCTCAACACGAGTGCCTAATTTCAATGAGGAAAATGAAGTGGATGATGTACATGCTACTCGTAATGATCACCAAGAAGGGTTATGGGAGAACTTTACTAATTGACCACAAAGTAAGTTTAGTTTGATATTACCATCAAGTTTGGCATATTATATGTTTACGTTGATATTTATAAGTTATGTTTATGTACGTTGATCGATATTTATAAGTTATGTTTGATATTTATCCTGACATACTAACAAGTTTTTTTTTTGTTTTGTGTTTAAACAGGTATACATGGCTGATCATGAGGATATCCCTCCTTCATGCAGCGGGTCAGAGACCCCGTCTACCGGTAGAAAGGGTAGACGTGCCACACGAATGAGGAATTTGACTGCCAACCGTAGGTCAAATCAAAGGATAAAAGTAGACTTTGATAATAACCTCAATTCTATTGGGCCAATGGAAGATCAGTTTAACAGTTTTGTGGCGACCCTTGCTAGGAACAGGCCCAGTATACTCATTGATAGGTGGAGAGATGTACCGACGGACGTGAAGGAGCAGATATGGGAGAGTATTCTGGTATCTATACTTCTACGTCCTGTGTTTGTCTGTATCTACTTTATTTTTATCTTAATAATATCATACAGTAATTCGTTGATTCTTTAGGTCTTAATGTAGTTGACCTTTGACATACCGGATACATACGTTATGAAGAAGCGTTTGCTAAAGTATGCTGGAGAGCGTTGGAGGGCTTTTAAGGCCGACCTGGGCAGATACTATGTATTCAATCCAAAAAGTAAAAAGAACCCACTTGAGGTGTATCCGTTTCTTGACAAGGCGACGTGGGATCGCTTTGTTCAGAGCCGACATGATCCCAGCTTTCTGGTTTACTTATTTGATTTGTCTCTAAATTTATGTAATTGCATTAATTTCATTTACTTATGTAATTTAATTGTCTTTTATTTATAACAGGAGAAGAGGAAAAAGGGGCAGAAAAACCAAAGCAAGAATGTCTACCCCCATGTCATGTCTCGTGGGGGATATAAAAAGCATGTTCAGAAAATGGTTGAAGAGGAAAAGAAAGCACGTCAGGAAGAAGCATCTCAGGCGGATCCTAATGCTGAAAATCTTCCAGAGGTTGTTGATCCACCTCCACCCCCACGCCATCGTTCATGGAAGAGGGGCCGACAAAGAAAAACGGGACAATATACATCCGAGGAGGCCCGCCAAGTAGCTGAGAAAATTGTAAGTATAGTTTGTTGTAATTGTCATTTTAAGATTGTTACCGAATTGTAATGTGACCTGATATTTTATGTGATAGGATGCCTTGGATGATCAGCTAACCCAAGGAACCTTTGTTCCTAGAGGACGTGATGATATCTTATCTACTGCCATCGGTAAACCAGACCACCCGGGCCGTGTCATTGGTGTTGGATGGGGAGTCGGCATTCGCCAATACCATGGTTCATCTTCACACCAATGCCACAGGGATGTTGAAGTAGATAGAGCAAGACTAAAACAGGAGAATGCAGCTGAGCTTCGACAGGAGATGGCCGAGCAGTTTGCCCAGCAGATGGCAATATTGACTTCTATGTCCCAGCAGATGACAGCCGGTGTCCAACCCTCTATCCAACCCTCTGTCCATGTGAGCACTAAGGGCTCATGTGATCCTCCTCATCATCCTGAAAATGATGATGATGGTGATGATGATGATGATGATGACGACCCTGATAGGTGTGAGCTGTATGTTGATGATCATCATCATCGCCGCTTAGTGGCATTGGGTAGGGCACATAATAACTTAGGTAATATCATACACCATCGGTTATTACCGGATGATCAGCTGAGGGTCGTTGTTGAGATTATTCGAGATGCTGATTCTCGAGTCCCTATGCCCACTGAGGAGGTTCAAACAGTGGGTCAGGCCCCCGGTAACTTCATCCTCTGGCCAAGAAGACTGGTCAACTTTCTTGTTGCATCTGAGGTATTCGGTTAGTTGTGTTTTTCTATATTCATAGTTGAAATAATTTATTATTGTTTAAAGATGATGCTTTATTTTTATTCGTTATAGGATGCTGGAAATGATATTGTGCCTAAAAGGTCGGATCTAGGAAGACCAGAGATGTCTGCTCCTGCCAAGGTATTCATTTGACCATTTAGTTAATAACGAATTAAATAACTTAATTATCCATGATTACTAATATATATCTATGTTGTTTAGGGGATCGACAAAGGGGCACCTGGCCATGGTGATGTTTTTAAAGTTACGCTATCTTGGTTGTCACCATGGAGAATGACGCAGCCTTGGTAAGGTTGGAACATGATGCCACCGTGAACTGTATATACCAAAGAAGGAACTTATGGAGATGGTACTCAATAAAGAAATGGCCAGTTCTGCACACATATCGTTTTGGTGCACGTAAGTACATTTTATTTATAAGTTAAGTACTAATTAATTTTTAAATACTATGATAATTAACATGTTTTTCCAATATATTAGGTATCTGCATCGTATGTTAGTCGATCAGGGTAACCTCGCCCTTTATGGGTTCATTGACCCCATGTTCATTCAGGGTGATGTTCTCCTAGCTCGGAAGACCCGGTCACTACCATACGTGATATACTTGCCCGAGACGATCATCAATTATATCTTGCGCCTTATCTCAATAAGTAAGTACCGGTTATTTAAGTATAACTATATATGACTTAGTCACTAACTGTTCCGCAAATACAGCCTGCATTGGCAACTGTTGCTCTTGTACCCAAGAATGAACGTCGTGGTCTTCTTACGCTCATTGGGAAATAAGCGCGAATCAATCAAGACGATCATCGAAACGTAAGCATTAAAATACTTTATAATCAGTAATGCAGTTGTTTTAATTATCTGAAATCTATTAGATATACTTTAATTAATGTTTTTGTCATGATAGGTCTATTAATGCAACCCACATGTTGCGTGGTGAAAGGCGTACTCGGGCTATCAGATGGATTATTCCCAGCGTAAGATATTTATTAGTTCAAATGAATCAAATGCAGTGGGTACAATAATTGATTTCTATTTTATTTAATTCCTCATATTCTAATTGGGTTTCATTTGTACGTAGTCACGTATACAACGTGGGTCATGGGAATGTGGCTACTATGTGATGCAGTGGATGTTGGAAATTATCTCCTCCGGGATCACTGAAAGATGGCACGAGGTAAATGTTAATTGACACAATTAGAAGTAATAGTATAGATTCGTTATATGTTTTATGTTAGTTTATTACTTAAAAGATATAATCTTTTGTCCAATTAAACTTGCAGATATTCAACAATCCAACTCCATTATCTGATTCTGACATCAACAACATAAAGAGGCGTTGGGAAACTTTCTTTCTTGAAGTGTACCAACCATAGTTTGTATATATGTAGTTAGTTTAAAAACTTATCATGTACTAGCTATTACTTTTGACTGATTATATGTATTTTGATATGAAATCTATAATATATCATGTAGTTTTTTGGTTTCTAATTATTTTTGTTGTCTCTGAATGTAATTGAACGTATATATATATATATATATATATATGTATTGTTCGTAATAAATTCAATATATGTTAGTTGTGTTGAGAATATTTACAGTATGTTATTCTGGTATATATTGATCTGCATTACTGAAACAGGGGGGAAGGAATGATAGATATGTAAATAATAGGAAAAAAAATGAGACTTTACACATCGGTTTTATTAAAACAGATGTGAAATTTCACTTTACACATCGGTTTTAATGAAAACCGATGTGTAAAGTGAAATTTCACAATAGAATACGAATTGACAAATTAATTTTTCACATCGGTTAAGAGTTAACCACTATATAAAATATTATACACATCGGTTATAAAACCGATGTGTAAAGTGACAATAAACCACATCAGTCGTTTCAACATCAGTTTTAAAACCGATGTGTAAAGCCAAAAATAACCGATGTGGAATCCCCTTTCTGCACTAGTGTTTATTACTTGCTTCGATCCGGTACACTTGTCGGAGCCCATCAAGTTTTTGGTGCCGTTGCCGGGGATTGGTTTTGCCAATATCATTATAACAAAGAAGACAACTACTTTAGATATTTTATTTTATTTTGTATATATTTGATTTTTTCTTTTGAGTTTTGTTTGTGTTAGGTAGATGCAATACATGGACTATTATTACTATTCAATTCCGGAATATCAAATTGATTGGATCGTGCTTAATGGTATTATCGATAAGCATGTGAGGATATACTCCAAGGAGCAATGGACATCCTATGTGTCATCTTTACAACCACCACCATACTTTAGGCCGGATCCCATTGTGCTAGAATTTCTTTGGGAGATTGATGGTCAATTTGTGATCCAGAGCATAGAGCTTATCAAGGAAGAAATAAGTTTCATGATTCAGAGGTTTGAAATGCGAGCTGTGGAACATTCTAAAGAGCTAGCAGCAATACTAAGTGACCAGTTTCAGAAGTTAGAAGTGCAAGCTAGAGAATATTCCAAATTGCTAGCAACAAAGCCACAAGAAACCCAAATTCAAGAGAATGTGGTTGTGGATATGGACTTTAATGACGATGAAGTGATAGTTTAAGATGATTCACAAGAAGACATTCCATTGGAAGACTTTCATTCGAATTGGGTTGATGAAGATGAGGAAGTGATAGTGGAAGATGAGGAAATATCTGCAATTGTTCCTTTGCAAGGGACAAATGAGACCAATCATGTTAAAAATACTTCTCTCAACATTCCAATTGAGGATCCTATAAATTCTGAGTTGGATAAGTGTTGGACGGATCTAGGCAAGTATACCTAGTCGTACAAGTAATACGGTGGTGAGACCGTTTTATCGTTCCCATGAGGACTGTGACAAGTACTAGCACGTACCGAATCAATTACTATCTAAGAGGATATTTGGATTGAAGGGGGCTCAATACTAAATACCAAGCCAAATCAGATTCAAAACCTAAAATAAACAAATTAAAAAGAAAATTTCTTTGAGAATTTCTGTCGAACACTTGGAATGCAGTTAAAAGAATTCTTCAAATCTATGAACGATGTTGGGATTAGGTTCACTAAACTTCATCCCCATGCAATAAAATGACTAATAAACAGTTTCTACTTCAATTATAACAATCAATCCACTAGATTACTCAAGCCCCGATTTCTCGGATGACAAGAGCCTAAATCCACTAATAGACCCTAATTCCTTAGGTGGCCTAGATTAATGAATTTGCATGATGATTAGGGATTACACGATTTCTAATAAACCTAAATCCATTCCTAGATACAAGGTTTACTAGGTGGTTGATTTCAGTTCTCGTTCTAATACGAATTTTCAAATTGCATACCAAAACAATAATCAAGTCATGGGGGTGCTAGCCACAACAAGCATTAGGGATAGAAATCAATCTCTCATAAGGAAGCAAAAACTGTATTACAAGATCAAGTCAAATACATAGATGATTCAGAAATATCTACACCTAACCCCAACAATGGGGGTTTAGCTACTCATGATCATAGCCAAAACCAAAGAAATAGAGATGAAAAGGAGAAGAGACTCCATGGAATCCTTGTGCAGCTGCCCCTGGTTCAGAGAGAGTGTTTGAGGGTTTTCAAAAATTGTTTCCTCTGTTCTTCCCGTGCCTCTATATAGATCAGGATTCGCGTCACGGCCGTGATGGCCATCACGGCCAGGCCTTTCTACCTTGGCGCGCTTTCAAATTTGTTTATCACGGCCGTGACACTCATCGCGGCTAGGCCGTGATAGCTTCTGCCTCCACCAATTGGTCTGTCACGACCGTGATGGGAATCACGGCTAGGCCGTGACAGTTTCTGCCTAGGAGGGTTCTGACTCAATTAACCTGTCACGACCGTGATGGGTATCACGGCTAGGCCGTGACAGCTTCTAACTTCTGCCTTCTTTCTTCTCAATTATTGCTCGATCATGGCCGTGATGGTTATCACGAATAGGCCGTGATAGGCTCTGCTTGGGTCATTTTCTTCACTTTTCAAGTTCTGTCTTCATCCAAGCTCTATCATGGCTAATCTTGAGCATTTTTCCTTAAATTCCTGCAAAACAACACCAAGAAACCGCCTCACCCGTTCCAAGGTAAAAACTAATAAAAATCAAACTAATCATGCCAAAACTATATGAAAATGCATGCAAAAATGTACATGAAATATGATGCAAAATCACACTATCAAATCACCCCAAGCTTATTCATTTGCTTGTCCTCAAGCAATCACTAAGGCCAGAAGAGATAAATAATCAAAGCATGGATAGTGAACCAAGAACCCGAGTAAATAATCCAAGTAACAGACATGGTAAATAATTCGGCAAGAGACAATCAGTTTCAAGTCCAATTAGAGGCTCAGGTTTCTTAGACTCATATTCTCACTGATTTGGGCACTCTTCCTCACCTGAAACTCACCCCAAGCTTGTTCATTTTCTTGGCTCTCTTTCTCGCCTCACTCAAGTGTTTAAGGATATATGACAATTCGCTCCATTTTCCTCAAGGAATGAATTCTACCATGGGCTTGACTATCAACCACATCTCTACTTTATTAAAGAAAACAATTAAGAATCAATAGGTCTTTTGCTTTGGTTGTAACGGGGCCATGGGATTTATCGTTAGGTGGGGAAATCAAGAAAAGGACATTTCAAAAGGCTAAACACAAAATCAAGCATTGCAAATCATGACACCTTCTAAAATACCCTTTTGGGTTTCGATTCACTTTTGCCACCTTTCTTTCTTTCTTTTTCTTTTATTTCTCACTTTTCTTTTTGTCATCCCCATCTCTATTTATATTTCTTTTTCTCTTATTTTTCTTTTATTTGGAGATGGGGAGATTTTCAGTTCCAGAGAAATATTTTTCTGATTTTCTCATCCCATACTTTTTCAACTACCTTTTTACCCTTTTTTGTAATACTTTAAAAGGTGCCCTACCAAGCATGTTCATCAAAGTAATTTGAGGTACCAAGAAAAGCATTTTATTCATGTAGTCTCAAAATTGGGCAACTAAGGGGTAGCATTTAGTTATTCAAAGCTCAGAAGGCCGGAAAAATACCTAGTGCCTCAATCATTTTCAAAAAAATTTTAAGCTTCAAAACGGTTTCAAGTCAAGTTCTAGAGAATACAAACCAAGAGGAATAACACTCTGTCAGAAAGAATGGGATAGATTTAGTGAGTACCCCTTTTTGGCTCAAAATCTCACATTTTAGTAGTTCAAAAATCAATGGGAAACACAAATCTACGAAACCACATGCTAATTATCAACTATCACAGATCATCTCAAGCATTTTCATTTGCATCCTTATCATAAGAATAAAAAAAAATTGGGTTCTAGAAGTCACTATCTCAAGTTATTTGGCACTTAGTTCTCACAATCGGATGCAACATCTAAACAAGGGGCAATCTAATCATGTGATCATGCAAAGCTATGCCGATATGAATGCAACATGCAAAATGCACAAGTATGCAACAATACCCCTACCCCAAGTTTAAAAATTTACATTGTCCCCAATGTAAACAATCAAGTCGGAGAGAGGAGAAAAATTTGAACGACTTACCGAGGCGGTAACGGGTGCTAGCTCACATGCCTAGTCAGAAGGAATTGCATAAAAATTGGGTCACGGCCGTGATGCTTATCACGGGCAGGCCGTGATGCTTATCACGGGCAGGCCGTGATGCATTCTGGTCTTCAGGGTCCTCCCATCACGCCCTTGACCAGCCGTGATCCTTTATGATCTTCATGACTGGCCCATCACGGCCGTGACACTGGGCGTGATGGCTGCTGACTGGGCTTGTCCTTGCCCTTTTTGCATCTCCTTCCTTCTTACCCTGAAAACACTTAACAAACCTATTAATCTATAATATTTTTCCTCTTGATCTTCTCAAATTATTCAAGAGTCAAATTCAAAAACGAAAAGAAAAGGGAAAGAGAATTTGGGTTGCCTCCCAATAAGCGCTTCTTTAACGTCACTAGTTTGACGGGTAGGTGATCTCAAGGATCATGAAGGCGCACAACTGAGACCATTCTCTGGATGTCACCACCCAAGTAGGCCTTGAGCCTTTGGCCATTGACTTTGAAGGTCCTTTTTGAAGTAGGATCCTCCACTTCTACAGCTCCATGAGGTGAGACTTCCTTGACAATGAACGGTCCCGACCACTTAGACTTCAACTTGCCTGGAAACAATCTCAGCCGGGAATTGAATAATAGAACTTGTTGTCCCGGCTGAAATGTTTTCATCCCGATCTTCTTGTCATGGCAGGTCTTAACTCGTTGCTTGTAAATGGCTGCATTCTCATATGCATTATGGCGCATTTCCTCTAATTCATGCAGCTGATTGACTCTTTTCTCACCCGCCAGAGTGGCATCAAAATTCAAGAACTTCAATGCCCAAAAGGCTCGATGCTCTGACTCTAAGGGTAGATGACATGCCTTCCCATAGACCATCTGAAACGGATATAACTCCACAGAAGTTTTCAGTGCAGTCCGGTAAGCCCACAAGGCATCGTCAAGCTTCCTTGCCCAATCTCTTCTTGAAACGGCCACAGTCTTTTCCATAATTTTCTTAATCTTCCGGTTGGAGACCTCCGCTTGCCCATTTGTTTGCGGATGATATGGGGATGCCACCTTATGCCTCACATCATATTTGGTCAACACATTTCTCAGTTGTGAGTTGCAAAAGTGAGATCCCCCATCACTTATAAGGACCCTTGGAACACCGAACCGGGCAAAGATGTTCTTCTTGATGAATTTAATCACTGTCTGGGCATCATTCTTCTGTGTTACAATGGCCTCCACCCATTTGGAAACATAGTCCACCGCCACCAAGATATATTGATTGGAGAATGAAGGTGGAAGTAGACCCATAAAGTCTATGCCCCAGCAATCAAATACCTCAACCTCCAATATGTTCTGCAGTGGCATCTCATCCCTTTTTGAAATGTTCCCGATCCTCTGACACCTGTCATAACTCTTCACATGATTGTAAGAGTCCTTGAAGATTGAGGGTCAAAAGAGCCCAGATTGGAGGACCTTTGCAACCTTCCTATCCCCATTGTAATGTCCACCATATGGAGAGTTATGGCAATGCCACAAAATTTTCCTTGCTTCCTCTTGACTAACGCACCTCCTCCATAAGCCATCTGGTCTAACCTTGAACAGAAATGGGTCATCCCACATGAAATGGTTGGCATCCCGGAAGAATTTCTTCTTTTGTTGCCAAGTGAGGTGCTCTGGAACAATATTGGCTGCCTTGAAATTTGCCATGTCGGCAAACCATGGTCTTTCATGCACCAGAAGTAAAGCCTCATCCGGGAACTCATCCCGAATGTCCTTCTCTTTTGTAGCCACCTCTTCATTCACCAACCGGAACAAGTGGTCAGCCACCACATTCTCACTGCCCTTTTTGTCCTTGATGACTAAGTCAAACTCCTGCAACAACAGAATCCACCTTATGAGTCTTGGTTTAGAATCTAACTTAGTCGACAAATATTAAATTGCAGCATGATCAGTAAAAATAGTGACTTGTGAACCAATTAAGTAGGAACGAAATTTTTCCAATGCAAACACTATGGCTAGCAACTCTTTTTCAGTTGTTGCATAATTTACTTGGTTCTCATTGAGAACCTTGCTAGCATAGTGAATGACATGGAAAATTTTTTCCATCCGCTGTCCCAAAACTGCCCCAACTGCGTAGTCACTGGCATCACACATAAATTCAAATGGTGACTCCCAGTTGGGTGCAACAAGAATGGGAGCAGTGATCAGCTTGTCTTTCAAAATCTGAAAAGAGGTAAGACAAGCAGTATCAAACACAAATGGAGTGTCCTTGTTCAAAAGGCCACACAACGGCTTGGCTATCTTTGAGAAGTCCTTGATGAACCGCCGGTAAAAGCCTGCATGCCCAAGAAAACTCCTCACACCCTTGACATTCACTGATGGAGGTAGTTTCTCAATCACATCAATCTTGGATTTATCCACTTCGATCCCCTTAGCTGAAATTTTGTGACCAAGCACAATGCCTTCCTGCACCATAAAATGACACTTCTCCCAATTTAAGACTAAATTGGTGTCCATGCACCTCTTTAACACAGCAGCAAGGTTAGACAAACAATTATCATAAGAGGAACCGAAAACAGAAAAATCATCCATGAAAACTTCAATGTATTTTTCTACCATATCAGATAAAATGGAAAGCATGCACCTTTGAAATGTCGCAGGCGCATTACAAAGTCCGAAAGGCATCTTCCGATAGGCAAAAACTCCAAAAGGGCATGTGAATGCAGTTTTCTCTTGGTCTTCCGGATTAACTGCAATTTGGTTATAACCCGAATAACCATCCAAGAAAAAATAATACGCTTGCCCGGCCAACCTCTCCAACATCTGGTCCATGAATGGAAGTGGGAAGTGATCCTTCCCAGTAGCTTGGTTTAGCTTCCGGTAATCTATACACATTCGCCAACCGGTGACTGTTCTAGTTGGGATCAACTCATTCTTCTCGTTGTGCACGATGGTCATGCCACCTTTATTTGGAACCACTTGTACCGGACTCACCCAAGAACTATCGGAAATCGGATAGATCATTCCAGCTTCAAGGAGTTTCAATACCTCCTTCCTTACCACTTCTTTCATTGTAGGATTGAGTCTCCTTTGCGGTTGGACCACCGGTTTAAATTCAGCCTCCATCATGATCTTGTGCATACAAAACGTGGGGCTAATACCTTTCAAATCTGAGATGGACCATCCAATAGCTATTTTATGCTCTCGAAGCACCCTTACAAGTTTCTCCTCTTCCAATTTGGACAATACATTGCTCACTATGACAGGGTCTTCATCATTCTCACCAAGAAAGACATACTTCAAGTGGGGAGGTAGAGGTTTAAGCTCTAACTCGAGCTTCTCTTGGACTTCATCCTTTTTGAGCTCTTCCTTCTTAGTGTTGACAGCAAGTTGCTTGGGTTGAGCTTCCAGATCACACAAACAATCTTCTATTTCCTTCTCCTCTTCCTCATCAAGATTTTCAATAGAATTCACAATTACCTTCTCAAGGGTAGAGGAATGGTTCTGCTGTGCAAAGGCTTCTTTTGCCACTACTTCCACAAGGTCCATGCGGAAACAATTCTCTTCATCACTCGGGCGATGCATAGCTTCAAACACATTGAAAGTAACCTCTTCATCTTGCACTGAGTCGAAGCTGGCCTTTTTGTACATCTATCAAAGCACGACCAATTGCTAGAAAAGGTCTCCCCAATATAAGTGGAGCTTCTGCATCCTCCTCCATGTCTAGTATCACAAAATCCGCTGGGAAGATAAACTTGTCCACTTTAACCAAAACATCTTCCAGAATACCATAAGGACGCTTGATTGATCTGTCTGCTAGTTGCAATGCCATTCTTGTTGGCTTCACCTCACCACCTCCAAGCTTGTTCAAAATTGAAAGCGGCATCAAATTGATACTCGCTCCCAAGTCACACAAGCTCTTCCCAATAGCAACACTCCCAATAGTACAAGGGATTGTAAAACTACCAGGATCTTTAAGCTTTGGAGGTAGCTTCCTTTGAAGTATCGTACTACACTTTTCTGTCAAGGCAACAGTCTCACCTTCTTTGAACCTTCTTTTCTTCGTGAGCAACTCCTTCATGAACTTTTCATAAGTGGGCATCTGCTCTAGTGCTTCAGCAAAGGGTATGTTAATCTGTAACCTCTTGAAGATGTCAAGAAACTTGGCAAACTGTTCTTCCTTCTCCTTTTTCTTGCTCAAATGAGGATACGGCAACTTCACATAAGGGGGGATCTCTTGAGGCTTGTCTCCATCTTTCAAAATCTGACTTTTAGTCCTCCTCAAAATTGAATTCTCATCCACTAGCTTCTCCCTCTTGTCATTTTCACTGTCTTTTCTTCCTCCTCTACTACAACCTCTTTGCCTTTTTCCTCTTTTTTCCAAGCACTCGACTCTGTTTTTTCATCAACTCTATGATTTTTCACCAAAGGCTCACCACTCTTTTCCTCAATACTTTTACCACTCCTCAAAACAATAGCCTTACAATGCTCTTTAGGATTAGTTTGAGTATTACCTGAAAAACTGCCGCTAGATTGCTCCGCTAGTTGTTTTGCAATCTGTCCAACTTGAACCTCCAAGTTCTTTATAGAAGCATCAGTGTTTTTCTGGTTTGACATGGACATTTGCATGAACTGATTGAGAGTGTTCTCCAAGATAGAAGTCTGGTCTTGAGGTGGTTGTGTAGGAAGAGGCTTGCTTGCATGTCCGGCATCTTGTTTCCAACCAAAATTTGCTTGATTCCTCCGCCCTTGGTTGTAGTTGTTAGGGTATTGGTTGTTGCCTTGACGCCCATAATTCCCCATATAATTGGCGTCCTCATGGGAACTAGGTGGTGCCTCACATCTTCCATTATCATGATCTCCTCCACAGAAATCACATCTCATTACCTGTTGAGGTGGCATAGTTGTCCCTTGAACAGTTTGGAGTTGTTGTGGGAGTTGAGCTAGTTGCTTGGTGATGGACTCAAGTTGTTGTGTCGTAATCTTATTCTGTGCCAAAAGTGCAGTTTGTGAATCTAACTCCAACACTCCCCTTCTTGATGTGGGACCACGATCATGATGCATCAAATGGTCATTAGATGCCATAGCCTCTATCAAAATCAGTGCTTCCTCCGCTGTCTTTGTGTTCATGGAACCTCCAGCTGAGGCATCCAACATATACCTGGTTGACGGCCTCAATCCATTGCAAAATGTTTGCATTTGAGTAAGATCATCAAACCCATGATTTGGACATCTTTGGAGTAAGACTTTGAACCTGTCCTATGTGTCATGAAGAGTCTCGCCTTCTTGTTGAGCAAAGCTTATGATATCACCCCTTGTCTTCACAAATCTTGAGGTGGGGAAGAATCTTGCCAGAAATTTTGCCTCTAAGTCATCCCATGTAGTGATGCTCCCCCTTGGGTGAGATTGGAGCCAAGACTTGGCTCTATCTCTTAGAGAGAAAGGGAATAACCTTAGGCGAATTGCATCATCGGAAGCACCATTTATCTTCACCGTATCACACAACTCCAGGAAGCTGGAGACATGACTATTAGGATCTTCTTTCTCCAACCCTGCAAATTGATTTTGTGAAACCATACTGATGAAAGCTGGCTTGATTTCAAAATTTGCGCAGTTCACTGGAGGCCTCACTATGCTAGTGACATGCTGATTGACATTTGTATTGGCATAGTCACCAAGTGTCCTCCGTGGTGGAGCACCTTCACCATTGCCTGCCATCCTGAGTCTTTCTTGATGAACTTGAGAGGTGGAAGTCTCTTGTTCTCCTTCTTGTTGTTCTAACAGTTTCTGCTCTCTTGCTTGCCTCCGATTCCCCCTAGCTGTTCATTATATTTCAGGATCGTAGAGGAGTTGGTCAGCCGGGGTAGTACCTCGCATGCACAAACAGTCGACCAACCAAGATTGTTAGCAGTAAATGTCAGCAAACAGAAACAGCAAACAAACCAGAAAAAATGACAGCAAAACAAAACAGAAAAATGTGACAGCAAACAGATTATAACAGGATTTTTTTTTTCTTAAATTAGTAACCGAAATAGATATGCTAATATTGAAACACAGTCCCTGGCAACGGTGCCAAAAACTTGTTGGACGGATCTAGGCAAGTACACCTAGTCGTATAAGTAATACAGTGGTGAGACCATTTTATCGTTCCCACGAGGACTGTGACAAGTACTAGCACGTACCGAATCAATTACTATATAAGCGGATATTTGGATTGAAGGGGGCTCAATACTAAATACCAAGCCAAATCAGATTCAAAACCTAAAATAAACAAATTAAAAAGAAAAGTTCTTTGAGAATTTCTGTCGAACACTTGGAATGCAGTTAAAAGAATTCTTCAAATCTATGAACGATGTTGGGATTAGGTTCACTAAACTTCATCCCCATGCAATGAAATGACTAATAAACAGTTTCTACTTCAATTATGACAATCAATCCACTAGATTACTCAAGCCCCAATTCCTCGGATGACAAGAGCCTAAATCCACTAATAGACCCTAATTCCTTAAGTGGCCTAGATTAATGAATTTGCATGATGATTAGGGATTACACGATTGCTAATAAACCTAAATCCATTCCTAGATACAAGGTTTACTAGGTGGTTGATTTCAGTTCTCGTTCTAATACGAATTTTCCAATTGCATACCAAAACAATAATCAAGTCATGGGGGTGCTAGCCACAACAAGCATTAGGCATAGAAATCAATCACTCATAAGGAAGCAAAAACTGCATTACAAGATCAAGTCAAATACATGATGATTCAGAAATATCTACACCTAACCCCAACAATGGGGGTTTAGCTACTCATGATCATAGCCAAAACCAAAGAAATAAAGATGAAAAGGAGCAGAGACTCCATGGAATCCTTGTGCAGTTGCCCCTGGTTCAGAGAGAGCGTTTGAGGGTTTTCAAAAAACGTTTCCTCTGTTCTGCCCGTGCCTCTATATAGATCAGGATTCGCGTCACGGTCGTGATGGCCATCACGGCCAGGTCTTTCTGCCTTGGCGCGCTTTCAAATTTATGTTTATCACGGCCGTGACACTCATCGCGGCTAGGCCGTGATAGCTTCTGCCTCCACCAATTGGTCTGTCACGGCCGTGATGGGAATCACGGCTAGGCCGTGACAGATTCTGCCTAGGAGGGTTCTGACTCAATTAACCTGTCACGGCCGTGATGGGCGTCACGGCTAGGCCGTGACAGCTTTTGACTTCTGCCTTCTTTCTTCTCAATTATTGCTCGATCACGGCCGTGATGGTCATCATGGCTAGGCCATGATTGGCTCTGCTTGGGTCATTTTCTTCACTTTTCAAGTTCTGCCTTCATCCAAGCTCCATCATGGCTAATCTTGAGCATTTTTCCTTAAATTCCTGCAAAACAACACCAAGAAACCGCCTCACCCGTACCAAGGTAAAAAATAATAAAAATCAAACTAATCATGCCTAAACTATATGAAAATGCATGCAAAAATGTACATGAAATATGATGCAAAATCACACTATCAATAAGTACGCTGGTTTGCATGCATGTGTAGATGTTACAAAGTCGGTGCTTTCTATTTGTCTACCACATTTTGTGAAAATACCAACTTTGGAGTTCAAGTCATTGCCTAAGTATTTGGAGTTTGCATCAATAGCGGCAAAGGCTCTAAGGTCGCCTCAAGAAGTTATGGTTCTAGTGCTTCATAGAGGATCTTTCTACTTAGAAAGGCCATTCTTGGAGGAGGTAACTTACCATTTGACCCAGGAGGAAGTGAGCTCATCATAGCAATTAAAGAGGTCAATCGAATCTCATTCCACTTGCTTATTTCATCTTCACTCCACAAGCCATGGGATCCAGGAGGAAGGACTTACATTTTGAGCATCTCTTGGCCCTTGTACCACAGGCTATGGGATCCGGGTGGAAGCGTCTTCATGAGTTTTTCTAAACCCTTCTCTTTTTACTTATCTTTTCTTTTCTTTGGTTGAGTCATATGCATGTGAGTCTTGTGTTGGTAAGCTTGAAGAGATTTATTTGAATTTAGCATAAATGGATTGCATGAAAAATGTTGATTTATGATGATTCCCCCTAAAGATTTGAAATATAAAAATTGATCCCCATACGAAAAATTGAAAATTAAACTTTCAGAAATTTTATTGTGAATACATGATTTATGACAAGTGGGGTGAAGAGATGCACACATTAGGGATTATATCTCAGTCAAACAATTTGTTAAAAATGTCTGGGTGAGGAATTTGAGCCTCCAACATTATTTTTAATTGTGTGAATCACTTTTAAGTTGTACTTTCTCGGATTTGCTTGAATCTCTTCATGGTTTGCATGTTTATATGTTTACATCAAATGATTTAGACAATTTTCTTTGAAATAGCTACTTGGCCTAAATTGAACCAACCTTGATGCATGATCCCTAGTTAGCCACATTGAGGCTTCAAGCCTATTGTTCTTAATAACCTTACGAAACAAGCCATATATCCGGAAAAACCATGTTAACCCAATCTGAGGATTTATGAGAGTATGGAAACTTAGCAATATAAGTGTTGTTTGGAAACTAAGTTTGGGGTGGCTACAATGAGTTATCATGTTACTTGAGTTGATAAAAAGAAAAAAATAAAAGGTTAAAGCCAAATATTCTCAAAAAAAAAAAGTGCAAACATGCCAAAAAGGGGCAAAAATGAAGAAAGGGGTGTAAAAGGAAAAAAAAGGTTGTAGCCACCCAAAGTAAGAAAAATAGAAAAATATAAAAAGAAATGAGAGTTAAGATCAAAGATTGTAATTTCCAAATTTCATGCTCTCATAAATCTTAGGGTCTTAGCCTTGTACCTTTGAATATCCTACCCTTAGCCAGGCCTCATTACAACCTATAAAAGACCTTTTGATGTTGCATACATATTTTTGTGGGAACTTTGTTTAGATGTGTTGATTAATGCCTCTAAATCAATAATTTGAAGTTGGTTAGTTAGTTAGTTAGGCATAACTAACTTGGATCCTAAAGCTTCACTATGATTGGCTATATTAGTCTATAAATAGATCATCATGTATAGAGGTGAGGGATTACATTCACATGAGTGACACAATGTAATGTGCAGAAAGAAAAGAGGGATTTGAGTGTTAGGCAATTCTATCTTGAGAGAATCATGTATTGATTAGGTGAGAGATAGGGAAAAGTGTATAGGAGTGGAAACATCAATCTTGTGGTAGTTCTTGGAGATGCCATGGTAGAGACATGGAAGGCAAGACTAGGAAGAAAGATTGTGGGAGGTTTCTGTTGTAAAACACTTGTATCTCTATGATCAAGATAGTGAAGGGGAGAAGAAGAGTTGTTGTGCTCTCTCCCGTGGACGTAGGTCATCAATGACCGAACCACTAAAATCCCGGTGTTCATCTTTTCTTTTGTCGTTTTATCTTCTTTAGTTTTCGATTAGTTCTTATTATGGTTGATTTGCATGCTTTAACGTTCTTGCTTGTTTCCTTTCATGGTGCATTACCTCTATGGAGGTTTCGTGGCCCCAATCGATAACCCAACAAGTGGCGCCGTCTGTGGGGAGCACGAAGCAATGGCTATGAGAAGTAGAGGAATAAAGAACAATAACAGAGGTTGTATAATTGATTAGATAATCGATTATGGAGGTGTGAATCAAGAACAAAGATCAAGAAGAAGACGATGCGGTATGCTGTTTCTGGAAAAAAGAAGAATTTCGTATCTGATAAATAGTTTTATCATGGTTGCATTTGCGTCGGATTCTGTTGTGACCTAGTGGTGAGGCGCTGATGACTGAGTGGGCTGAGGTCACGGGTTCGAGGCTGAGGAAGTGCATGCGGATTGTTTTAATTTTTTGATTGTGTTTTCGATTAAAGAATCAAAAAAATTCAAGAGGTGCAGAAGGCAAGAATAGAACCGTGGCAGTCAGGGACACAAGATGTTGGCATCAGAGGTGGAGACCACCAGGCCAGTAGAGCAGATATGGCATGATGTCGCATTGGTAAATACTTAAAGTGTTCAGGAATTCTTGAAGAACAGAAATCGAATTGTAGAAGAAAAGAAAGGGAAACTGGAAAGAAGGAATTGAAGCCTTGAAGAAGGTGTTGTCAATTTCAGTTTTCAGATTTGGTTCATTATTCTTCTTTATTTCTTTGTTATTGTTCTTTCTTGGCTTGGGTGCTGTGTATGTTTTCTTTGTGGTAACAGGTGCAAGATTTGGTGGCAAGGAAAGATGAAGCTCAAGGCAAAGCAGAGGAAACAGAAGTAAGGAAAGGGAGATGTAATGGAGATCGCATGAACCAAGGAAGCGGCTCGCGATGGCAGGACCGCGGTGACGTGGTGCAGCGAAACATGGTGGCTCTATACGGTGGTCTTGTCGCGAATGGCGGTGCTTCGCAGATTTGCGCGTGGTGCAGAACAGTGGCTATGGTGGCGATTCAGGTGGAGCAAGGATGAGGGACGCGGAGGTTTTCACGATGTCTCGCTCTTCTTGAAGCCTCCGGAGAGGGAACAAGCTCTTGGAAGAAAGTGGATTGTGTCTGGATGGATCTGGATGGAACTGCTAGTTCCATGTTTGTCCATTCTGGATTCGTTCTGTTCTGTGTGGAAGAAGTAAAGGAAGCAGTTTCTAGAAAGAAGACAAGACCATGTAGAGAGAGGAGAGAAGATCGAAGCTCTGATCTTTCTCTCAATCACACATCAACCCACATCACCAACCATGTCTTTCCCTCTGATCGAAGCATGCAAGAAGCGAAAAAGATGGCCAAAAATCTTCAGAATGTGGGGAGCTTGAAGACTTCAATGTCCTCAGTAACCCTCTTTGGTGCACCCTTCTCATTCACGAAAAGACCAACCTCATGGCTCCTCTTTACACTCTCGAAGAAGATGTATATCAGTCTTCACACCCTTTCTGTGATCATTGCCGATCTTCTGGTTGGAGTGGCCATTTTGTGACAAAGAGAAGGGTGATTCACTGCAATGGGTGTGGCCATTTGCTTTGCATTAATGGCATTGAAGGGGGTTCCAATGTCCTCGGTGGCAGAGAAACCATGGATATATGGGACAGGATCTGCACAAACCTTAAATCAAGGAAAATTTCAGTGGAAGATGTTTCAAGCAAAGGTCTGTGGATCTTCGCCTTCTTCATGGAGCTGCTTATGGCCACTCTTGGTTCGGTAGGTGGGGTTATAGATTTTGTCGTGGAAGCTTTGGGATGACAGAGAAAAACTACTATGAAGCAATTGAAGTTCTTGGTTCTTTGGAGCTTGATGAGATTGTAAGAGTTTTGAGTAAGACAAAGTGCCACAAAGAAATTCAACCAAATATGCACTCTCAAACAGATTAAATCCAATGAAGGATAAATCTGTGAGGTACAAGAAGTTCAGCACTGCAGTGGCTAACATGGATAGCAGGTGGCCTACAAGAAGACTAGAGTTTGCAGCTCAAGTAATTGTAGATGCACTGAAAGAGAACAATGGTGTGAAATAAGGTTCTGGTGGAATGACAAGGCAAGATGTGAGAGATGCTGCTAGGCTTCACATTGGTGACACCGGTCAATGATAAAAAAAAAAAAATTGGTTGAGAGTTCTGACTTTTTTTGTGGCTTCAGAAATGTATCACCAGCATTACTCAATTGCATAAGGATACATTACTGGTTGGATTCATGCTTTCTTTCTCTCGTATTTCTTGTTATTACATTTTGCCTGTGGCAGATAAGGTATTCGGGCCTGCAACAACAACTCGGCATGTTTATGATGTGGCTGCCCAGCATGTTGTCAGTGGTGCTATGGAAGGGATTAATGGTACTGTTTTTGCATATGGTGTTACTAGTAGTGGAAAGACTCATACCATGCATGATCCTTGAATATACCATTCATGAGCTTGGAGATGGGGTTAAAGCCCCCGAAGTGGAGCCTGAGGCAATGGCTTATGTAGATCCCCAAGTAGAGTCATCTAGGATGCCTGATAATGATGTTTACAGTGACAGCAGGCACTTTGTGAAAGAGTGGGGAGGTATTGACATTCATCTGCAGGCTGAAACCAAATTTTGTGGACATCAGATCTGAGTTGAGAGAGCCAGGTTGTGGTGAGATTGTGATAGTTCCATTGCATGCAACTGTTGGAGACTTGAAGCAAGCTGCTGAGGCTGCACTGAGGGACACTTACTGCATTACAGAAAGGACAGCCTCGGGTACCGATCAATAGAGATGCTGTGTTCAGAGAATCACAGATGTATTATTCAAATGAGGACTCAAATCAGTAGCAAAGTAAATTGACTGTTGATGAGAGTATTCACTTGGAGGTGGAGCCTGTTGAAAAACTGGTTACAGGAAGCAACACAGAAGCTAATCAGGATAAAGAGCTCATTCAGCATGATCAACAAGACTATATGTTGGCCAGAGTCAGAGTCAGAAGAACCATTAAGCCAGCAAACAGATTTTGTTGTGCTGATATGGTTGTTTTTTGCTCTTACTGCAGCAGAGGATGTTGAAGGAGATGAGCCTAGAAGCTATGATAAAGCTGTGAGCTGTTCATCAATCTCAGAATTGGATTGCAGCTTTGAATGAAGAGCTGAATTCTTTAAAGAAGAATGGCACTTGGGTGCTGGTTGACAAACCAAAAGGCAAGAAGCTAGTTAGCTGCAAGTGGATATTCAAGCTCAAGGAGGGAATTCTAGGAATTGAAGAGGCTCAACCAATTCAGCAATCTGATCACAGTGACTATCATCTTGCCAGAGTCAAGGTGAGAAGAAACATAGTACCTCCAAGAAGGTTTGGCTATGCAGATCTTAATTGCTATGCACTAAATGTAGCAAATGAGATGCTAGAGTCAGATCCTAGAAACTACAATGAAGTAATTGAAAACAAAGAAGCTCAGAACTGCTTGAAGGCAGAAAAGCAAAGGAACTTCGAGGATGATCTTTGGCTAGAGAAAGGATTCATTTTTGAGGTGGAGCTGCTGGAACAACATGGAAGCAAGTTTGGCTTATGTTGCAAGTGTGGAAGAAAGGCACACTAGGAAGCTCGGTGACTCAAAGGAATGATTGGATTCTCTGGAGCATAACTGGGAGAGCACAACATTGGTGATTGGCTTAGACTCATATTCCCTGCTTTAGAGTCAAGGTGGAGAATTGTTGATTAATGCCTCTAAATCAATAATTTGAAGTTGGTTAGTTAGTTAGTTAGGCATAACTAACTTGGATCCTAAAGCTTCACTATGATTGGCTATATTAGTCTATAAATAGATCATCATGTATAGAGGTGAGGGATTACATTCACATGAGTGACACAATGTAATGTGCAGAAAGAAAAGAGGGATTTGAGTGTTAGGCAATTCTATCTTGAGAGAATCATGTATTGATTAGGTGAGAGATAGGGAAAAGTGTATAGGAGTGGAAACATCAATCTTGTGGTAGTTCTTGGAGATACCATGGTAGAGACATGGAAGGCAAGACTAGGAAGAAAGATTGTGGGAGGTTTCTGTTGTAAAACACTTGTATCTCTATGATCAAGATAGTGAAGGGGAGAAGAAAAGTTGTTGTGCTCTCTCCCGTGGACGTAGGTCATCAATGACCGAACCACTAAAATCCTGGTGTTCATCTTTTCTTTTGTCGTTTTATCTTCTTTAGTTTTCGATTAGTTCTTATTATGGTTGATTTGCATGCTTTAACGTTCTTGCTTGTTTCCTTTCATGGTGCATTACCTCTATGGAGGTTTCGTGGCCCCAATCGATAACCCAACAAGATGAAAATCAAATCCATGGAAAGTGCTCTTGAATGGTGAAATTGAGTGAAAATGTATAGCCTAGACAATTGAGTGAATTACTAAATACCCTTGTGAGGAAGGCAATTGTTTGAAATTGGTGATCTTTTTTGTGTGTATGTGTAACTTGGATCCTTTGCTTAGATTAATGATTGCATGAATGATTGACCTTTTCTTTGTTTAAAGTAAATGAATGTGGGGATTGCATTGATGAAAAGTGGGAAACATTGTAGAAAAATTGAATTGATAAAATTTGCATGAAATTTGTACGAAAATATTTGAGTCCATTGAGCTTACCCAGTTTTGAGTCTTTTTGAGTTTTAGTTTGCTTGGGGACAAACAAAGTTTAAGTTTGGGGTATTTTGATAAGCCTCTGACTCATCTAGTTTTATAACTAGTGAGGCCGCGGTTTTGTGCTAAATGTTCAAGTTTAATCTCGTTTTCGCCCAAATTTGGCTTTAATTGTCCTCGAGCAATATGAGTCTTTTTAGTAGTTTTTAGTAAATTTTGCTATTTTTAAGTCAAATAAAGTATTTAATGCTATTTTAGTTAAAAGTGAAGCTCAAAGAGAATTGGGAGAATTGAAGAAACAAGCTAAAAGGAAAATTTCATGGTCTCACCCCGCGAGCCATAGCAGATGCTGAGCAAGGAATTGGGATATTTCAGGCTCGCCCTGCGAGCAAGGATTTGCCTCGCGATCCAGACACAGGAAATCTGAGAGTTTTCTGTCTCGCCCCACGAGACCGTCTTCACCCCACGAGACCGTCTTCTCCTAATTGATGGATTTGAAGATTGGATATTAATAGCTCATCATAAAAATAGAAGATGGAGATATTGATTTGACAATTAATTTAGAGGATTTGAAGCCATTCAAGAATATCAATCAAGATAGAAACGGTGACACCTGCAGGAGAATTGAATGATATGAATTGATATTATAAAACGGTGGCCAGCAAAACAATTGAAGACATATATTTTACAATTAAATGCAATTCAATTGTAATTATTGGAAGCAGTAACGTGAAGTAAGGTCAAAGGCCACATGTTTATGAATCCAAATCAATTTGGATAGTAAATGCATTTTCAGAAAAGATTTGGCTTTTGCCAAATTGATAGGCAACATGAAGATAGATGCTAAAGGCAATTGCCTTGGTCATCATATTAAAACCATGGTCAAAGTGAATCAATAAATTGAAAAGTTGCCATGGGCCCGCGTCAGAAATTTCAAGCCTAATAAGTGAATTAGGAGATTTATAACTTGCTTGCAATGTTATATAGAAGGAGCGTCCCAAAGAGAAAGGGGAGGTGCGCAGTCCTTAGAAGAAAACGACGCCACAGCGACAGACATGTCCCAGGACGCGCAAGCACGGTACGGAACGAGGGGGGTTACGCACAGGGAGCGCAAGTCTGCAAGTGAGTAGTGCAAGGGGCAGCACCTCAGGAGCAGCACGGTACGGAACGAGGGGGTTACGCAGTCCTTAATGCTTCTAATTGCTTGATCACCAATTAGATGATAGACTAATCATAATGAGACCGGGAGGAGATTTATGTGTCAAGGATATTAAGATAAAACCATAGGGTTAATACGGATAGAGATATACCGTAGGAGCTTTATACAACTTCAATAGAGAATCATAGAACTTATTGAATTTATTGATAAATAATCATCATAGAGATATAGTTGATTAGGGATTAAGCGATGTGTTCTAGCGTACTTGGAAGAGACATTAGAATAAATTAGGATTCTTGGTTGACATTAGAAGTTGATTAGAAATTAGGAAGAATTGATATAATTGAATCAAACCAATTGGGATAAGTATTTCTTGTCTATGAGGGATGCGTATTCATAGCGTTGGTGTAATTGGATCCCTAGGATTTTCTTTAATTGTTTGTTCGTTGTTTAGTTTTGATTTTTAGTTAATTAATTCAAAAATCCAAAATATTTGTTTTAGTTTCTTTTCATAATTTTTATCATAAACAAATCCTCAATTTATTTTGGTCTAAATAGTTGTTAAATTTGTGAAGTGGTACTTGGTCACCCAATCCTGAGTTCGACCTCGGTATACTTACCGTGTTTTATTACTTGCTTCGATCTGGTACACTTGCCGGAGCCCATCAGCTATAAATAGGAACAGTGCGCGAGGGTTTTTGTGTGCAACCCTTATTTTGGTTTCTCTGCCTCCAAAACCTTTTTTTTCTCTCCCTTGAACCCTTCTCAGTTCTAGGAGTACTTGCGATGTTTGGGAGAGGAACGCACACGTCAGTGTCTTATAAGGTAATGGTCTTTCTCTCTTTTGTTTACTTTTTTGTTTCATGAATTGGGAACTAATGGGTTAACCCTGTTTGTGTCGACCAAGGCTTGGGATCGTTCGTCGAGCCGAACGAGGGAACCAGTTTAGGAGCGTCTTTAATTTAACGGGAGTTCTTCATGCCAGGTATAGGAAAAAGGAATAGTATGAGTATGTAGGCTTTGGGGTAGCGTAAGACTAAGGGTTCAAACCCTTTATGTTTGATAACATGTTGTATGCCTATATGCCTATTTGCTATTGATGTTAATAGTTGTAGTAGTATGATTATTAATTATTGATGTTGGTATGAGTGCCTTGTTATAAATCGTTGACTGTTATGAACATGATGGTGTAAGTTGCCATGATTGGATGTTTATCATATTTGTGATATTATGATGTACTGGTTGTTGACTGTTGTTGCGACTCGTTAATGTAAAAGACTAAAACTGTTAAATAACGTTAAGGGAGGTTGTTCCCCTTTGTTCATAAGACCGAATGTTAGTAATGAGTGAGGCGATCCCAACGGTGTAGTCAAGAACCTTAGGGACTGATTTATGAGTGATTAGGGATAATTTAATGAACTGAGACTAAAGGACTAATTCCCCTTTAATTTGCAAGACATGAACATTAATTCAATATTAACAAAACTGGTGAATTATGGATTAGAGGAACCTTAGGATTGAATCTGAGAATGTCCCAAACAAGGGGCAATAGGGTCTACGACCCTTCTGCCCAGAACAGCAGGGTGCGTATTCGAGCACGCCCGTGCTCAATAGGGAGCACGTCCGTGCTCAATAGGGAGCACGCCCATGCTCTCATTCAAACCCAGAACTGGATGCGCTGCTCAAGCACACCCGTGCTCAACAGTCAGCATGACCGTGCTTGACTGTGAGCTCGGCACGACCGTGCTGAAGGATGAGCGCGCTCGTGCTCACCTGTACAGAACAAAACCAGAATGGTGCAGAAGCAGGGGTTTTGCACCAAATGCTCTAAAAGACTTAATAAAATACCAACGGAACATGAAAACCAAATACAAGTGATAAGGTTGTTGTACCTTGGTAGCCTAGTGGCCATGGGAAGCTTGATGCATGATGTTCAATGTGTTAATCTCTAGTGCTTAATGGCTAGAGTGTTAACGATAATATGGTACCTTGGTAGCCTAGTGGCCAAGGGGGCCTGGATGCTTGATGGTCAAGGTGGTAATCTCTAGTGCAAAACAACTAGTGTTTAATTAATGAATACGAAAGATCACGATAATCCTTGATAGTCAAGTGGTCGAGGTGTTGGTGGTGTTAAAACTTGTGTAGCCTATGGGCCCAAGCGGAGGTGGAGATTATGCTTGTGTGTTGTGTTGAGCATGTATTCACGCATCGGAGATGTTAGTGGAGGAAGTCCAACATAGGGGAGGTTATCCGTGAGTAAGATGATCTAGCCGTCTGTGGGACCTGGTACCCCCGCGGTGGCGCATCCATGAGTAAGGTGCATCGGCTATCCTAGGGGTCCACCCAAGGTTTGGTGGATTGTCCCAGCGTTGGTGCTTATTGGCCAATGTGGAAATGTAACTCCAAAGTTGACTTCCTGAGATAGAATGGATCCAAGTGCATAATGGAGAAGTGGAGCAGAGTTGCATTGCATAGCATACCTGTTTATATTATGATGTATATGTGTTATACTGTTGCTTGGTATAACATGATTGTTTGATGTATGCTCGTCTTGCTAACTGCTTCCTTGCCATTATATTCATATTCATATTTCTTACTCCCTATCTCTATGTTTCTTGTTGTGGCGTGTATCTTCTATTCAAAGGACGACGAGCAGCCAGTTGAGGAGTGACTCCGAGGAGCCGCGGCTCTTTAGTTAGGATTTCTAGTTTTCACTAGTTGTTTAGTTTGTTGTTTTTCAGTTGTATCCTAGGATTTATTCTGGATCGGTTATACCAGCTCTGTAATGTGACATCGGGGTTGGGTTTTTCTTTTATGTTATGTTATGTTCATTTTCCCCGTTTTGAGACTTGATACGATGTGGTACCTTTTACCTTATTTTTGATTATTTTCAATAAATGATGTTTTATTTTAAATTACCCTATCTTTTTATGCTTTATATGTATGGGGGGTAGAGGGTGTCACAGTTTAAGTGTGAGCTTGGAGAGGCTAGGTGTGAAAAGAATACGTGTACTATAATCTGATCAGTTATAGTGGAAACTTGGTGCTGCCAAGAAACTGGACGTAGCCCTGTGGATTTTAGAGTGAACCAGCATAAAACTCTTGAGTGATATTTCTCTTCCCTTATCTATTTAATTTGCTTAAGTATTATCTGGTTAAACTTTTAACTTGGGGAATTATTATTGTGAATATCAAACTCTGTTTTAACATTCTCTGTATGTTTGTGTGTTCTTTCTTAAAGTTAGACGAGTCACTCATCTAAAATTATGTTGTCTTATTTTTGTTTGTAATGCCTGCGAAAATAATTTTCAAAGTTTCGAAAAAGTTGGTCAACACAATTCAACCCCCCCTCCTTGTGTTAACTTTGGTTATTTCAGTTGGTATCAGAGCTCAGCCTCTGGGTTGAGCACGTAACAGTGTAGAGGAAAAGATCTTGGAAATAGCAGGAGAAACCAGTACAAGCAAGAACCATGCTGGAGAAGGATCCTCAATGTCGATACCGCCACACTTCATGGAGATGACTACATCTATTGGAAAGAAAAGATGAAGTGGTTTTTACAATCCACTAACTCTGATCTCTGGGATATCATTGAAGAAGGTCCTTTTGTTCCTATAGATGACGAAGGAGTTGAAGTTCCTAAAGCAAACATGACCACTGATCAAAGAACAAAATGGCAGTTAAATGCCAAAGCTAGATATACAATCATGTATGCTTTAAGCATAGAAGAATTTGAAAAAGTATGTGCTTGTGAATCTGCAAAAGAAATGTGGGATTCACTAGATGTTGCTCATGAAGGAACCAGCAAGGTCCAAGAGACCAAAGTCAGCATGTTGGTCAGAAAGTATGAGTTGTTCAAAATGGAAGAAGGAGAATCTATTGGTCAAATGTATGGAAGATTTCAAAACCATAACCAATGGATTGAAATCTCTGGGAAAAACTTACAAGACTGAGGAACACATTCAAAAGATTCTCACAAGTCTTCCAAAACAATGGAGACCTCTTGTAACTGTTGTGTCCCAGGCCAAGGATCTAACAACAATGAAGCTAGATGAGCTTCTTGGTACTCTTCAGATCCATGAAGAACTAGGCATTTGATAATCATTATTAGCCATAGTTTCAATCAAGTCCTTTGCTTCATCGAGTGTCTTTTGACTCAATGACCCACCTGCAGCCGCTTCAATCATGCTTCGAGAATTTCGGTTGAGCCCATTGACAAAGGTTGCAACTTGCTGCCATGTTTCTAACTTATGGTTTGGACAAGCTGTGAGCAAAGACTTGAACCTCTCCCATGCTTCATAAAGTGATTCACCATCCCTCTGTGCAAAGGCGTTAATCTCGGATCTCAACTTGATCATTCTTGACGGAGGGAAGAAGCGAGATAAGAACTTGCTCACCAAATCATTCCAAGTGATGATGCTCCCATGAGGATGGGATTGAAGCCATGACTTAGCTCTATCCCTCAAAGAGAAAGGGAAAAGCCTTAAACGAATGGCCTCATCAGAAGCTCCATTTAGCTTGATGGTGTCACACAACTCAATGAATGTGCCAATGTGAGCATGAGGGTCTTCACTCTCCAAACCTCCAAACTGATTTTGCTGCACAAGATTGAGAAGTGATGCCTTGATTTCAAAATTGTTGCAAGCCACTGTAGGTCTAACGATTGGAGTCCCACATCTATCGACTCAAGGGGAAGTATAATCCCCCATTGTCCTCCTTGGTGCATTGTCTTCAGCCATGGTGACAGTTGCTACTTCAACTAGCAGTTCTTGTACACTTGGTAACTCAACTTGTAGCTCTTGTATACTAGAAGATGCTTCTTCTCTGTTCACCTGGGTCGATTGTACCTTGCATACAAGGAACAAACACAGCAGAACAGATAAACAGAAAAACAACAGTAGAATAGCAACGAACCAGCATGTACAAGCTAAGCAACTAATGGACAATTATGCAGCTTCAACGAAAACAGAAAAAAACAGAAAATAAAAAACAATGAAAAATGCCTAAATTAGGAGTCCCCTTTGGTACTCGTGATATTGTCACACCGATCCCCGGCAACGGCGCCAAAAACTTGACACATACTCGGTAAGTGTACCGGGTCGTTGCAAGTAATAAAACGGTAAGAACCAGATATCATCCTCAGGGATCGTGGACAAGTACCACTTCGCAAATTGAACTACTATCTAGGCGATCAAGTTTGGAATGAAGGTAGCTCTAACATCTAACGAAACAAACAAGAATAAAATGTTTTTGTTCTTTTAGGTATTTTATCAAACACTTAAAAGGTAAACAGAAATGTGATCAACAGATGGATAGAATTGTTAGGGTTAGACTAGGCTAATCCTCCCTTGGTTGCTATGAAATGGTAAATAACACAATTCCTAATTCAATTATGACAATCAAATCTTCTCAAATACTCAAACCCTAATGTCTTAGGTGGAATGAGCCTAAAATCCCAAATTAAACCCTAATGTCTTAGGTGGATTAACATGAGAATTTGCATTAAGAGTCAAGATTCATAAGATTGCAAGCACCCCAAGACCTATGTCTAGGTTCATGAACTACTTGACATTTGATTCATGAGCATGCCTTAACATCAACTTTTCAATTGTCTATTAAAGCAACAAATCATTCCTAGGATGATCAAACTAAGGAAAGCATTAAGCATGGAATCAAACACTCATAAAGAAATAGGAAATTGTATTACAACCACATCATGTTACAACCAAATTCAAAAAAGCCATCATCTAACCCCAACAAGGGGAAGTTTAGCTACACATCATCAAAGTGAAAGGCAAAAGAAAAGATACAGAGATGAAGGAATGGAGGAACTCCATGGAAGGTTGCCCAGCAAAAGCCACAGCTGCAGAGAGTGTGTTTGTAGGGTTTTTGACCGCCTCCTTTCTGCCCCCTCAATTCTGCCCTAAAACAGCTTATAAACAGGGGTTCTGAGTTTCGCACGCTCGCGGGGCGAGACCTAACTTGTAACGCCCCCTCCCTTGGGGCATTACTTAAGTAACTCGTGCGGAATTTAAATTAAAAGATAATTTGCTGGTGCTTTCGGAAAATAATTTATATAAGTATATAAGTATCTGAAATTGGGTATAAAAATTTTGTCACGACTCCTAAGCCTTGATTGGCACACAGACTTACTATCATAGTATGGCAAGCCTATTTAATTTAAAGAATATACTTGAATAAAAGCTAGTATTTTACGAAAATTTCGACAGAGTCTCCTCTGTAATACGGACATCCCAGGTAAAAGAACACCTGCTAAAATAATTACATTTTCATTCCAGAATTTCAGTTACACCAAATCCAACCAGACAGCAATATATATAAAAATAACAGTCATAACCATAAGCTTTACAAGACCAAAAGGAAAAGTTTAAGTTTTCTTTCAAAATAACGCTCTCCGAGCCATAAACATTTCATTTTAAAATAAAGGCTCTCTGAGCCATACTCATACATACTTATCAAAATAATCTAAGTCTCAAACCCTAAGCTGGTCATTCTAAAAGTTATTCCTGAGAAGAACTCACGTGATCGTTCCACAATCAAATACTTCATCAAGCAACTAGATCTAAGTCTCTGAGTGACTTAGGAAGACTCCTCTGCACATCTGTACTAAAGTACCCAGGGTACAATAGCAAACCAGAAGAAACCTGATATGTTTGTAAGGGTGAGATACTGACAAATGGATATATCACACAACAACCATATACATGATACATACATCACATAATCATATAAGCAGTTAAATCATGCATATACATAACATAACAGTGTTATATCAAATGGGTACTCAAGCCCGTACAATCAGTTTTCGAAAATGTGCATGACACTTCAATATCAGGCTCTATCCTAATCTCATGAGATCACAACACCATGTTATCACTGGAGAAGATAGAGTTAGTCAAGCTCTGCCCACCGGGCTGTTGCCACCGCATCCTGATGCACCAGGCCTCTTGGTCAGACAACGCCACATGCCCTTAACGAAACAGCTAGCAATGTGACTGACTCTCAGATACCCCATGGGTATCCTCAATAAGCAAAGGCACGTCTGCTAGGGGAAATGCATATGAATAAAAACTTTCCTTTTAAGGTTTTTCTTTGTGTAAATATTCCTCTGTCAAAGCTCAAAGCTAATGACTTAACATTATTTCCCCATCACTTGAAAACTTAGAAACATAGGACACACAGTCCGAATGCTCAATCCCAACACCTAGACCGTGGCCGCAGTCAAGGTTTGTGGTAATGGAAATCAATATACTTTTAGTCATGTTTTACTTATCATGCTAAGGACAATAGCCCACAACAACGGAAATCAGAACGAACTGTCCTCGATTCCGCGAATTGGACTTGAAGTCCATAACATTACGAATAGGACTTTACGGTCCCGAATTAACACTGATCCAAGATCACGTGCTAAGCATGGAAAACTAGAGGCGACGTCTCACGTCTAGATTCCTATCCTTTTAGTACTTATCTTTCATTTGACGAAAACAATTTTCGAAATCGAAAGCCTCGATAACCTATGCTGGCTATCGGAAAGTTTCTAAATCATTTGGGAGAAAACCTTTTCTTTTGAAAATCCTTTATAAAACGTTTTTGAAACACTTTTAACTTTGAAAATCCCCAATAGGATATTGTAAAATATTTTCGAAAGTTTTCACTTAAAACATATAGTTCGAAAAGGATTTTTCTTTTGTATAACAATAGTACACCAAAATCATTTCAACATTTAAAACAAATATTTTAAGTTTAAAGAGCTTTTGGAAAAGAACACCAATCCCTTCATCTTCAAAGCTTATTAAGGTTTTTAATCATTATTATGGTTGAGCACAGACGCACGTCTGGCTTAGCAAACTTTCAATCAACAACAGTATATATATCATCAGTGTAAAGCTAATATCACAGTTGAAAGCAATTCATCACATATATGCATTATATCATTTAGAACAAGTACAAATCAACATCAGATAATAGCACAACAGTTCAAGTACATTAGATAATCAAGTAAGCCCAATCAACATATAAATATCCAGTTAAACACCTACACACATGCATACAGTTATTGAATATCCCTAGGCAAACTCCCCTTACCTTTGAAGACAAGTAAAGGATCCTCGTCTTAATGCTCACGTTAGCTCCAAGAGTGTAACTATCTATTCCATCAAGCAAGCATAGCCATGTCAAACGTCTCAGAGAGGGAATCCAACAACGCACAACAACCAAAAATCAAGAAATCAATTTCACATGATTAAACACACATTCTAACTTTATCTAAACACTTAATCCAATTACCAAACAAGGTTATTTTCAAAGAAAATCACGTTTGGAGCTTACGCTTCACAATACCCTTTAAGGAAACTTTGTTTTGATTAAAAGATCATGAAAAAGAACTTTGGAAATCATCCATTAAGAGTCCTAATTACACTAAATCATAACTAATTTCACAAAAACATACCCAAATTCAAATAAAATTAAATTGGGGGTTTAGGGCTCCTTATTAAAATTTAGGGAAAACTCAGAATAATGAAATTGGTTTAGGGAAACACAAACTTACAGTCCCAATCTCATAAAACAACCTTAAATTTCAAGATTAAAGTCTGAAATCAAAAGGTTAGGGTTAGGGTTTCAAAAAATCAAATTTGGGGTTTTAAATCCGAGACACAAGAGAGGGTTTTGACTCACCCAAGCTTAGAGACAACTTGAAGGTGGTGTTGTGGTGCTCCTCGCGGCGGCGGACGCGATTCCGACGAGGTGGCATTGGCGGTTCTACAGTGAACAAGAGCAACAAAGTTGAAAGAAAGCATAAAAGAAAAGAGAGAAGCTTAACCAACGAGTTGGGTTCGAAACCACCATGGAAGGCGGCGGATCGGACTTACCGCGGCGGAGAGATGATCGCGCGGCGGCAGCAACCAGTGCAGGCGGTGGCGCCATCGCATCTCCTCCTCCCTACGTTGAGCGGCGGCCGGCGAGCTTCCTTGTGGGGTGGCGGCGCTGCTATGGTAAGAGGAAGAAGGAAGATGGAGTTGAGGTGGGAGGAAGAAAAAGAAAAGAGAAAGAAGAAAGAAAGAAGGAAGAAGGAGCAGAGAAGAAAAGAAGAAAAGAGAGAAAGAGAGTGTCGAGAAAGAGAGAGAGAAAAAAGTGAGAGAGTTTAGTTTTTAAACTAATTATTTAGTGATAGGTACAAAATGAGTGATAAATATTAGGCCTAAAATAAACATGTTTTTACTTTTTAGAATCTAAAAATAAAGATTGATAAGGATATAATTTCGAAATTCGAATTAGAGTAAAGATTAATAATTGAACTGATCCATTAAGAAAATACTCAGTCCAAAATTTAATCTCCGAAAATTATCAAACCAAAATATTCTTAACTCTAAAATTAAATAGAATGGGAATATAAAAATGTTTTTCTTTTAATCATATTATTTAAAATATTTTTCTGTACTGGTGTAATAGTGACAATAACGTAAATTATTGTCTAGTAAACGTGCATTCACTGAAATAAGTCAGTGCTAACGCACCCAATAAAATAATTTGAAAAGAGTAATTTAATTACTCAAACTAAACCACATAACATAATAAATTTAAACATCCAAATAAAATAATTAATCATAGGTGTAAAAACTAGGCTGTTACATAACTCGCGAGGCGAATCTTAAAAATCTGATCTTCAGAGATTGGTTCTCTCGCGTGGCGAGAAGGTAACTCGCGAGGCAAGGCAGAAAGGGTGAAGTTTCTGGCACAGTCAGGCCTTCAAGCTCGCGAGGCGAGATGGTGATTCACGAGGCGAGACAGAAAGGGTGACTGTTGCTGTTTAGGCTAGTCTTCGGGCTCGCTAGGCGAGATCCAGTCTCACGAGGCGAAGCCTCCAGAATTCTGCTTGGCTCAATTTCTTCTCTTTTCAGGCTCTATCTTCATCCAAGCTTCATCATGGCCAAATTCTTGGGCAATTAATCATAAATTCCTGCAAAACAACACACAAAACCACCTTATCCGTTCCAAAGGAAAAACTAACCAAAATCAAACTAAAATGGCCTAACTATATGCAAATGCATGCAGAAATGTACATGGAAAATGAGGTGAAATCACACTCATCAGGAACACATTCAAAAGATTCTCACAAGTCTTCCAAAACAATGGAGACCTCTTGTAACTGTTGTGTCCCAGGCCAAGGATCTAACAACAATGAAGCTAGATGAGCTTCTTGGTACTCTTCAGATCCATGAACAAGAACTAATTGAAGAAAACAATGGAAAGAGAAACAAATTCATTGCCCTCAAGGCTGACAAGAAATCATCTAAAGAAGAAGTCTCAAAAGCTCTCAAAGTAGATGAATCTTCAGAAGAATCTGAGGAATCAAATGAGGATGACTCTGATGATGAAGATGATGAACTTTCTCTTTTCACCAGAAAAATGAAAAAACTCTGGAAGAAAAGAAACTTCAGAAAACACAAACCCTTCAGGCACTTCAACAAAGAAAAATAAAACAAAGATGGTGGATCTAATGACAGAAATGTCATTGTGTGCTATGGATGCAAGAAGCCTGGTCACATCAAGGCAGAATGCCCTCAACTCAAGAAGCAACCTCCCAGGAAAGTCTTCAACAAAATGAAAAAGGGAATGATGGCCACTTGGGAAGATCTTGATGAAAGCTCCACTGAAAGTGAAGGAGAGGAGCTTGAAGCAAATCTGTCTTTTGGCAGATACTGATTATGAATCAGAAACTGAGGTACATTCTGAACTTGAGAAATTGAATGATGCCTATGGTGAAATGTTGGAAGAATCCAACTATATATCTAAAGCTTTCAAATCCCTCAAGAGACAGTATGTTAAACTCTCAAATGAGTACACACAGAAATCTCAAGTGTGTGAGAAGCTAGCTGAAGAGAATAGTAGGCTCAAGACTGAGAAGTCTAAAGAAGTGACTAAAATTCAATAGAAAGTAGAAGAGCTCACCTTAGATATTACCAAATTTGTTAATGGTAGAGATAATCTGACTAAACTTTTGGGAAGTCAGAGGCACTCCCTTAACAAAGAAGGTATAGGTTATTCCAGTCAAGAACATCATAAAGGATCAACAAAGTTCTCAAAAATAACTGTCAAATCTGTGTAAGTTAGTTTAAATAAACCTATATGTACCTACTGTGGAAAATCTGATCATATCACGTCTAAGTGTGTCCACAAAAAGAGAAGAAAGTCTTCACATACTCCTCATACTAACAGAAAATGACCCAAGAAAATATGGGTACCTAAGTCCATGATCATTCCTGTTGCAGACATGCTTAATAGGACAAAGAAAACACCTATCATAGTACCTGGACAGTGGATGCTCGCGACATATGATAGGAGAAAGGTCTATGTTCCTAGACCTCCAACCTGAGAAAGGTGGACATGTAACCTGTGGTGGCAACCAGAAATGAAAAGTTGTTGGTGTAGGTAAAATTAGTGGTAAACCTTCTTTGTTTATTATCTATGATGTTTTATATGTGAAAGGGTTAAAACATAATCTACTTAGCGTAAGTCAATTGTGTGATAGTGGATTCTCTGTATCTTTTTCTAAGGATGCATGCATAGTCAATGACAGTAGTGAAAAACCATCTTTTCTGCTAAAAGGTAAAACAATCTGTATAAGAATGATATGTCTGAACTTTCAGATCAAAGTGTAACATGCTTTATGTCTAAAGAGGATGAAAAGTGGCTATGGCATAAGAAACTAGGACATGTTAGTATAAAACAAATTTCTAAATTGAAAAAGCATAACCTTGTGAGAGGATTGCCTAATATTTCCTTTAAGAAAGATGTTTTGTATGATGCATGTCAAACAGGTAGGCAAGTAAAATCAAGTTTCAAATCAAAGAAAGAAGTCACCTCCTCTAGACCTTTGCAATTATTACACATGGATCTATTTGGACCAGTCAGTGTAGCTAGCCTAGGTGGAAAGAAATATGGTTTTGTCATAGTTGATGACTATTCTAGATTTACATGAGTACTCTTCTTAACCCACAAGGATGAGTCTTATAAGGTCTTTACAGTATTCAGTAAAATAGTACAAAATGAGCCGGGTTTTTGTATCTTTGCTATCAGAAGTGACCATGGGGGAGAATTTGAAAATGAGTAGTTCAAACTGTTATGTGATGAAAGTGGTATTTCTCACAATTCCTCTGCACCTAGAACTCCACAGCAAAATGGAGTGGTTGAGAGAAAGAAAAGATCTCTTTAAGAGTTGGGTAGGCAATGCTCAATGAAAATAATCTTCCTAAGTACTTCTTGGCAGAAGACATTAATATTGCTTGTTATATGCAAAACAGAATTCTGATTAGACCGATCCTAAATAAGACTCCTCATGTATTGTGGAAAGGTAGAAAACCCAACATATCATATTTTCATGCTTTTGGATGTGAATGTTATATTCTTAACCAAAAAGATCATTTTGGTAAATTTGACTCTAAAGTAGATAAAGGCATATTCATTGGATACTCTGAACTATCTAAAGCTTTTAGAATATTTAACTCTAGAACTTTTGTTGTAGAAGAATCAATTCATGTAAAGTTAAATGATGGTTTGAAGACTGATAGGGAACTATCAGATCTAGAAGAAGATATTGCAGGTATTGAACTTAATCCTGCAGTGGAAGAATCTTCAGACAAGTCAAAAGCAGACGTGTCTGAAAATCAGACAAGTGTTGATAAGTCTAAAACTCGGAATGAGAAGAAAGATTCGAAATTCAAGACCTATCATCCAAAAGATCTAACTATTGGAAGTCCATCTCAAGGAGTTAGAACCAGATATGGTTTCAATGAAAATAACAACATGGCATTCATATCAAATTTGGAACCCAAAAAGATTGAAGAAGCCTTACAAGATGAAAGCTAGATTCTAGCCGTGCAAGAAGAACTGAACCAGTACAAGAGAAATGATGTTTGGACTTTAGTTTATAAACCCAAAGATAAATCTATTATTGGATCCAGATGGGTGTTTAGAAACAAACTTGATGAAGATGGAAAAGTGGTAAGAAACAAAGGAAGACAAGTTGCTCAAGGGTATAATCAACAGGAAGGTATTGATTTCATTGAAACCTTTGCACATGTAGCTAGACTAGAAGCAATTAGAATTCTCATGTCTTATGTTGCACAACATGATATAACTCTTTATCAAATCGATGTTAAAAGTGCATTTCTAAATGGAATAATTGAGGAGGAAGTTTATGTCAAGCAACCTCCTAGGTTTGAGGATTCTGAAAATCTTCACCATGTCTACAAGCTTAAAAAAGCTTTATATGGACTCAAACAAGCTCCTAGAGCTTGGTATAATAGGTTAAGCACATATCTAATGGAAAATGATTTCATTAGAGGAAAAGTAGACACTACACTTTTCAAGAAATGCTCAAAGAAAGACTTCATAGTAGTACAGATTTATGTTGATGATATTATATTTGGTGCTACTAATGAAAAGCTCCACAAAGAGTTCTCTGAGTTGATGCAGAATGAATTTGAGATGAGCATAATGGGAGAAATGAAGTTCTTCCTTGGTCTTCAAATAAAACAGACAAGTGATGAAATCTATATTCATCAACTGAAGTACACCAAGGAGCTTCTGAAAAAGTATAAAATGGAAAATTCAAAGCCTATGAGTACTCATATGCATCCATCAGTTATTCTAAACAAGGATGGGGAAGGTAAAAAGGTAGATCAAACTGTCTACCGAGGTAAGATAAGATCTCTTCTATACTTAACTGCTAGCAGACCTGATATTCAATTCAGTGTTTGTCTATGTGCTAAATTTCAATCAAATCCTAAAGAATCTCACCATAAAGCTGTTAAAACAATTTTCAGATATTTAATTGGAACCACTAACCTTGGTTTATTATATAAGAAATCTGAAGATTTCAGGTTAGTTGAATTCTGTGATGCTGATTTTGCTGGAGATAGAATTGATAGAAAAAGTACCAGTGGAGGATGTCACTTCATTGGAACAAACATGATCTCCTGGTCAAGCAAAAGGCAAAACACCATTGCTCTATCAACTACTGAAGCTGAATATCTATATCTGCAGCCAGTTGTTGTTCTCAACTGCTTTGGGTAAAATATCAACTTGAAGATTATTCAATGTTTGAGCATAATATATATGTTTGGTGTGATACTACTAGTGCTATCAACTTGTCTAAAAACCCCATACATCATTCTAGAGAAAAGTATATATAAATAAAGCATCATTTTATTAGACATTATGTACAAAAAGGTGTTTTTGAAATTAAGTTTGTGAACACTAAGTATCAGTGGGCAGACGTCTTTACTAAACCTCTAAGTGAAGATAGATTTGTTTTTATAAGAAGGAATCTTAATATGCATAATGTGTCTGACTGAGTGTATGCTGATATGTTTGAAAATTTACTTGTCTAAATTTTGTATATGCTTGACTCGTCTATTTTAGCCAAGCATCTGATGACGTGGCTAAAAACACTCAGTGCTAAACCCTGACTGAGACACATGTACATTGCAAAATTTCCCTCCTTTTTCTTAAAAATGTTTCATTCTTAACAACTATTTTTTTTTTCAAAAAAGTTATTGCTAATTATTGTAATAATCTCTCTCCTTGTTCCCAACGCAAAAATCACTCAAGCGTTTTAACAAAAGCAACCCATGTCGTTTCAAAACTTCCCACTCACAATCTTCTGCTCACAACCTCTCTCTTATTTCTCTTCGTCTTCAACCTCTCAAAATATTTCATCTCCAAAACTCTAAACTCTCTTCTCTGAATCAATGGCACCCAAGAGCCTTCTGGAAACTCTGGCTGAGAAGACCAAGTTATCTGTCACTGAACTAAAGAAGGTGCACCCTGGAAGGGTCCCTAACTTTGATGAACTCAGAACCAAGGGTTTGGACGTTCTTCCCGAACTCTCCCATGCCGGTTGGTTACCCTTCTTTCAACTACAAGAGCTTGTCTTCCCTACTCTTGTTAGGGATTTCTGGAAAAATGCAAAGATCACCAAGGACAACACAACCTCCATGATTTTTGGAGATGTGGGTGAGGACCATGTTTTCATCACTCATGAGTCACTCGCTAAAGTGACAAAATGCCCAAGAGAAGGTGTTGGGTATTACAAAGAATGGCTGAAGGACCAAGGGGAAGAAAATGTGAATCAAGTTTTGTATGGAGTTGCAAGACCTGCAAATAAAGACTCCAAGTATCTGACAGCAAAGGAAAGATTTCTTCATGTTCTTATCATAAACTGTGTTATGCCTAGGACTTGGTCTAGGAATCATGCCAGTAAAATAGAGAAGTTTTCTCTCTTTCATCTAGTCCAGAAAATTATGATAGATATTACTGACTTGATTTTCACACACGTGGAAAAGGTTGTCAAGAGAAAAGATAAGGATTATCCCTATGGTATAATCATGACTAGGATTTTTAGGTCAAACAAGCTGGACTTGAGAAATGCTTGTTATGATGATCTCTGCACTAAGATTACTACATAGACTCTGTCTTTGATGAAGATTACCCTAACCCCCACTACTGAGCCAACTGTTGAAGCATCATCATCAGCACCTGCTGCATCTGCTCAAGTGGAAGAACCTCTCACCGTTCCTGCTGTTAAGGCTGAACCCTTTGTGGAGCCTATTGAAGAGGAAAGGCCTCAACTGCAGAGAAAAAAGAGGAAAATTGTTGAGTCATCTCCTGAAGCTTCTATTTTTTAGAATGCTGCTAAAAACACTGCTCAGGTTGTTGAACCTGCTGTTGGAACTGCTGTTGATCAACCTGCTGCATGTGCCTCTGTCCTCATTGCACCAAGTGTTACCAAGGTATTCAAAAGGAAGAGAGCTGTTCAAGCTGAGAGGGAGTCTCAACATGAGGAGCCTGTGATCCCTAAAAAGAAAAGGACTACTGTGACAAAGAGGGAGCTTGTTTTACTTCCTACTCCATCACCATCACCCTCACCACAAAGACAACCAACATCCACAACAATACCATCTCCACAATCTTCATCACCACTACCTGCCTTGTCACCACAAAGAGCACCAACACCACCACTACAAAAAACACCATCACCACAACCACAACAGAAAACCCCTACTCCTCCACTTGCTTCACCAAAAATCCCAACTCCACCAAACACATTACCTATCCCACAAACTTCTGTTTCTGAACCTATTCATCACACTTCTGAACTTAACCCTACTGCTTCAAAAGGTCACATGTCTGAAACAGAACCTTATTTATCCAAGCCTTCCACACCACAAACATCTCACCATACTGACACTCTTCACACTGAGGATGTCAATGACTTTGCCAATTTTGACATTCCCACTCCTCTTCCACCCTCACCTAAAACACAAACCCTTGAAAATATCAGAAACCTGAACCAAGTCCCTCTGAGAATAGTCTTTACAGACTTATTTTCTGAAACCAGACATAACCCTCTCCCTTTAGCCACCTTGTCTCCCTATCACCCCTCTTCCAGAACCACTCCATTTTCTGTCACAGGTGAATCATGCTCCAACTTCCTAAATGGCAAGGACTTGGATGTCATTACCTCTCTTGAAGCTAAAAGGGAGCATGTAAAGCTGGACAGAAAACATAACCATGTAGGAAAATGGCTTTTCAATCCACATGTCTTCATGAAGCCTTCAACAGAGATCAGGGTGATGCCTGACTCTATGGTTCCGAAAGGAAAACAGAAGGTGATCAACTTGCCACTGGATCATAATTTCTCTCTCATCAAGCTGAATGATCACAAGTGCAAGTACTGAAACCCATCATGAGTTCTTAAAGATCAGAGATATATACTTGAGATGTGGTTCCAGTTCTGGATTGAAAGAAGAAGAGAAGAAAAATATTCCTGTGAGAGCTAGTCAAGCTTTTGCTCTTTACCCTTTCTCACCATCAATCTATACCATACCTCCCTTATCTCTCGTTTTCCCTTTCTTTCTCTTAAACTTTCCTGAATCTGCCCTTCTTACTCGCATAAATCTCATTAGAAGATCTTATGAATTTCTTCTTTATGTAGTTGATTCTCCTCTTCATCATGAATTAATTCATGTTTTTCTAGAGGAATTCTATCCCAATAATGATTTTGTAACCACACTCTCAACTTGTGTTTTTGTAGACCCTCAGCCTGAGGATCACATTCTTGTTGAAGAGTTACCTTCCACCCCTCCTCCCAGTCCACCTCCTCCATCAGCATCTATAACTGCACTGGCTACAACAGATTCTACTGCTCCGGTAGTTGCTTATGATCCTGCTGCACATCAAAGGCTAGATGAAATGTCTTCGAGTCTGGGGACTGCCATTTAGAGATAGATTATGCAATTGCTCAACAAGCTGCTTTTCAGGCTCAGATGTTAGCATAGCAAGAAACAATGCAAAAGATGATGGAAGCTTTCTTCAAAAGCCAAGGGGGTCTCAGCTCTTAGGTTTTAGGACTTAGTCTTTTTCATTCTTTCTTGAGTCATGCAATGTACTAGTCAGTGATGTCTATCACATGTAATCTTTCTGGCTCTCAATATATGGAATGAGATGGTGTTTTGGTATTCCTTTTCGCTCTCTGTTATATGTTTACTTTATTTTCTTTTTGATTGATGCCAAAAGGGGGAGGAAATATAAACATAAAAATATAAAAATAGAAATGATATGAGTTCATAAATATAATATAACATATATGAAATGATAGGAAATATAAACATAAAAATATAAAAATAGAAATGATATGAGTTCATAAATTTAATATAACATATGTGAAATGATATGAGTTCATGACTATCTGTTTGCAAAATTTTGTTTTCTGCTCGGACATAATCTGTTTGAATCTAATATCAGTTCTGATACCTTGTTTTTGCTCTAATACTTGTTTTTATCTGATGCATAAACTAAGGGGGAGCATAGTATACTCTGAACAATTATATATGTTTGAAAAGTTCTCTTATTGCTTTTTGATGTTCAATAAAATCGGAAAAGTAATCTGTCATCATCAAAAAGGGGTAGAATGTTGAGACCTCATAAGTCTGAGACATATTCCATGTGTAGATTCTCTAAGTTTTGATAATTCCAAATAGATTAAGTATGATGATATTGAACCATATGAAATTACTGACATGTTTGATAAGTGTGCAGAAAATAGACTTAAGGTCATTCGTCTATTTTATGACCCGTCTAATTTTTGGTCGAGCACAGTTTTTAGACTCGTCTGAAAACCACTCGTCTAAATTTGTCAATCAATACAGTCAAAGACCAAGCCAACATTCAGTCAAGATTCTGATATACTTGATGATGTGGCAAGAAGACTCAGTGGATCGCTCGTCTAGGTGACGTGGCAAGAAGACTCAGTGGATCACTCGTCACCCTAATTTATTGAAAAAGAAGGAAAACAAAAGAAAACAAAAGCATGGGGACATAAACCAAAACTCATGTAAAATAAACCATATAAACCTAACATTAGGTTTTCTATTCCTCCTCGGGTTATATTTCTGAGATTTAGACAAAACCACAGTGAAATCATAATAAACTTCAACAACATTATCATTATTTAACTTCTCTGCTGAGAGAGAGTTATTTTCTAGGTCATAGTCATCCTTATTTCCCAAAAACTTGTCAAGTATTCTCATATCATGAGCAATGTTAGGATGCATATGAGCTGAATTAGTCTAAGGAGTCTGAAGATTCTTACCACTAACTGTTAAAATCACAGGTATCTATGGAATGCTCGGGCACCAGAGTATCCTTAACTGTAGAGTTAACATTGGTTGCAACAGAAGTTGAGATCTTCTCTATAGAGCCATTGACAGCATTGGTTGCAACAGAAGTTGAGTTCTATGGAATGAAATTTGAGACATGATCAGGGGATAAAGGTTCCTTATAGACGATTTCAACTGATTCATTATCTTCAATTGATTTTTGCTCTGGAACCTTAGGGACATAAGCTTGCTTAGTCTTTTGCATCAATGGCGGATCCTTATGCACTTGTTTCTCCTTGTCAAATTTACAAATCGAAGCCAAGTACGTCCAATGATTTATAATGAGAACAACAAGAATGAAGCTTCTCATATTCGATACCGACAGAAAATGTAAAACCTTCACGTTCAACCATAATCTCTTTAAGCAAATTCCCTGTTAGATCAACATCCACTAAAACTCGAGCATAGTGACCATATGCCCTAGTATGGGTAACTTCATCCAAACTTATTGGAGTACCTAAATAGCCTGCAATTTTAAACAACAATTTTGAGCGCCAATATTCCTGCGAAAGGTCATAAATTCTAATCCAACATTGAGCATGAGATTGTTTCTCATATTCGATACCGACAGAAAATGTAAAACCTTCACGTTCAACCATAATCTCCTTAAGCAACTTCCCTGTTAGATCAACATCCACTAAAACTTGAGCATAGTGACCATATGCCCTAGTATGGGTAGCTTCATCCAAACTTATTGGAGTACCTAAACAGCCTATATTTTCAAACAACAATTTTGAGCGCCAATATTCCTGCGAAATGTCATAAGTTCTAATCCAATATTGAGCATGAGATTGTTTCTATTTATTAGGAATAAAATTTGGACACCACTGAAAAAGACGTAATAGCCCTGGTTGAAGGTTTCAAGTCCCAACAGCCAAGACACTACGCAAATCCTTTTGAGAAGCAAAACTAAATTCATAAAATCCATTTCCTAACAGAATCATTCTCCATTGACCCAAAGGTTCCATAGTTTTGAAAGTTTATTATGTAGGTCAGAGATCTTTATAGGGATATCACCCTTCAACAACAACAAGTGGCCATGAAGATTGTTTATGAAACCTTCCAACCCTCTTTGATATTCATCCTCAGAGATTTTGATAGAGACAGAGTCTCCCTTCACGCACGGTCAAGGAAGCTGACTAACCAGTATGTCAAACGAACCACTCAAAGCATGTGCTTTTCGTTGTGGAAAAGGTGAGGTAGAAGGAGATTCCAAATTGAGAAACGCCCAAGGACATGCCATGACACAAAATCCAAATCCAGATGAGAAACCCCCATCGGCGACCTGTAGTGTTAAGTCTCTAAAATGTTTGATATGCATTTCCCTAAGTTTTGATGAAAACTAAACATTGGTTAATGATTTAATTAACATTCATATTGGTTGCTAACCTATCTATTGAGTGTGCAGATTAAGAAATAGAATCAGACGTCCAACAAAGTGAAACAAGCAGACGTCCAACAAAGTGTAACAAGCAGACGTCTAACACTGTAGTGTTTGTAGCGCACGTCCAAAACACAAGAGAAAGAAACCCGCGTCCAATAAAAATATCAGAAGGCCGCGTCTACTCAAAGTATCAGAAAAACCCGTCCAGTGAGGTATCAAAATTATCTGTCCAATAACGTGGCACTTGGAGCGTGTCCATCAAAGTATCAGAATAGCGCGTCCATCAAAGTATCAGAAAAGACCGTCCAGTGAGAAAGGTCCGTCCAATGACATGGCAGATGGAGCTCGTCCATTAAGGAATCACTTTGAGCTCGTCCAATAAAGTATCAGCAATGCGCGTCCAATGACGTGGAAAATGGAGCTCGTCCATTAAGGTCAGAATGTTTCCATCCACCAAAGTAACTGAGACTCTCGTCCACTAGACTAACAGAGGCTCTCGTCCACTAAAGGTGACAGAAGCTCTCGTCCACTAGAGTAACAGAAGTGCTCGTCCACTAAAGGTGACAGAAGCTCTCGTCCACTAGAGTAACAGAAGTGCTCGTCCACTAAAGGTAACAGAAGCTCTCGTCCACTAAAGGTAACAGAAGTGCTCGTCCACTAAAGGTGACAGAAGCGCTCGTCCACTAGTCTTTGGACTTGCTGAGTCCTTAATATAGAGCTCGTCTACTAGCCCGAATGAAAACTCAAATGACTAGATAGACGTGATTATTTTCAAGATGGAAGCCCTTATCTTATGATCGTGAATTCTTTAAGGATTATCAGAATCTTGGTTCAAGAACCAGAAAGAGACTTGAAGTCTTCTCTCCTACTCAGTTTCACGATTATCAAGAAAAGTCAGAAGCTACTCTCTCAAGCAACCTTGGATAATCAGAACCAAAGACCAGTTAAAGAATGCTTCCAACGTGCTTTATTCCCTAGTACCTCTGGTCCTTACACAAAAAGGGAAGTGTACTCAGCAAAGTACAAAAAGCTCTCTGCTCAACTTTGATATGGCTGTAGCACGATGAATAAAGCCATGATCCTTCATGTTAGAATACAACCAATGACTCTATTGCATTAATGGCTGCCCATAACGACTCTATTGCATTAATGACTACTCAGAACGACTGTTGACGAATCTGGGCAAGTATACCCAGTCGTGCAAGTAATACAGTGGTAAGACCGGTTTATCGTATCCACGGGGATTGGATGTCAACTACCAATTCACAAGCTCAGCAACTATCTAGACTAAACTATTAATCAAGAGAAAGTAAAACAAACAAAAGAAAAGAAATAAAATGTTTTTGGTCTTTTTAGGGATTTTTGACAAACACTTGGAGTGCAGAAAGATATGTTGGGACTAGATTTCACCAAACATCTGTCTCATGTACTATCAGGACCAGATACCTCCCATTCATGCTTCAGATATTAAAATCAATCCACTAAACTACTCAAACCCCGATTCCTCGGATGGCAAGAGCCTAAATCCACTAATAGACCCTAATTCCTTAGGTGGCCTAGATTAATGAATTTGCATTAAGATTAGGGATTACGCGATTACTAGCAAACATAACTCCATTCCTAGATGAAAAGGTTACTAGGTGATTAAATTCAGTTCCGGTTCTGATACGAACGTCCCCATTGCATACCAAAACACAAATCGAGTCATGGGGGTGCTAGCCACAACAAGCATTAAGCACAGAAAATTAATCACTAATATGAAGGCATGAACACAGATTAATCAGTCAAGAAAAATACATAATAATAAGTTTGATTACATCTAATCCCAACAACAGGGATTTAACTACTCATAAAACGAGAATACAAAGAGAAGGAGAGAAGGGATGAAGCAAACTCCATAGGAGGATCCTCCAATCTTCTTTCAGTCCCAGAGCAAGGAAAACATCCCCTTCAGGGCTGGAACCCTCTTCCAGCCGCAGCCTCCAAGTCTGCCTCCAAGAACTCCCCAAACTCCAAAAAATTGTTCAGTTCTGCCCTAAAACAGCAACTTATACCAATCTGTTCTGCGCTCGTTCGCGAGGCGAATGGACTCTCGCGAGGCGAATGTTAAATTCTGCTGTTTCAGAAAGTTATGCTATCGCGAGGCGAGTATGTCTTCGCGACGCAAATCAGAAGATGTTGCAATTCTCTGGAACAGTCAGCTTTCAGGGTCGCGAGGCGAATCCAGTTTCGCGGGGCGAATCTTCAGAATTCTGCTTGGCTCAATTTCTTCTCTTTTCAAGCTCTAAAATCATCCAAGCTTCATTATGGCCAAATCTGAGCATTTTTACTTAAGTTCCTGCAAAATAACACCAAGAAACCGCTTCACCCGTTCCAAGGGAAAAACTAATAAAAATCAAATAAAGAATGCCTAATCTATATGAAAAATGCATGCAAAAGTATATAGAAAATATCATGTAAAATCACACTATCAAATCACCCCAAGCTTATTCAATTGCTTGTCCTCAAGCAATCACTAAGGCCAGAAGAATGAACAGAACATGGATAATGAACTAAGAACCCGAGCCAATGATCCAAGCAATAGGCAATTCAAACAATTCAGCAAGAGACAATCAATTCAAGTCCAATTAGAGGCTTAGGTTCCTTAGACTCATGTTCTCACTGATTTGGGTACTCTTTCTCACCTGAAGCTCACCCCAAGCTTGTTCATTTTCTTGGCTCTCTTTCTAACCTCACTCAAGTGTTTAAGGGAAATAAGACAATTCGCTCAGTTTTCCTCAAGGAATGAATCCTGCCATAGGCTTGACTATCAACCAAATCTCTACTTTATTAATGAAAACAATTTAGAATCAAGAGGTCTTTCACTTGGTTGTAACGTGGCCATGGGATTAATCGTTAGGTGGGGACATCAATAAAAGGACATTTCAAAAGGCTACACAAAATTAAGCATTGCAAACATGACCTTCTAAAATACATTTTTGGGTTTTCGATTCAGTTTTCCCACCTTTCTTTTCTTTCTTTTTCTATTATTTATCATTTCTTTTTGTCATCCCCTTCTCTATTTATTTTTCTTTTTCTTTTGTTTTTCATTTTATTTTTCTTTTGCTTGGAGAAGGGGAGATTTTTCAACTCAAGAGAATATTTTTCTGATTCTTTCATCCCAAAACTTTTTCACTACCTTTTTACCCTTTTGTAATACTTTAGAAGGTCCCTTATCAAGCATCATTCAACAAAATATCTCAGGGTACCAAGAAAAACATTTTTTTCAGGCTCAAAATTGGGTAACTAAGGGGTAGCATTTATTCATTCAAAACTCAGAAGGCCAGAAAAATACCTATTGCCTCAATCATTTTCAAAAAAAATTTCAAAATTTTTTTTAAGCTTTGAAATGGTTTCAAGTCAAGTTCTAGAGAAAGCAAACCAAGAGGAATAACCACTCTAACACAAAGAATGGGGTATATTTAGTGAGTACCCCTTTGGCTCAAAATCTCACATTTTAGTTCAGAATCAATGAAAAACACAAATCCTCAGAACCATATGCTAATTATCAACTATCCACGATCATCTCAAACATTTTCATTTGTAGCCATATCACAAGAATAACAAATTGGGTTCAACAATTCACTATCTCAAATTATTGGGCACTTAGCTCTCACAATTGGATGCAAAATTCAGGCAAGGGGCAATCTAATTGTGTGATCATGCAAAGCTATCATGCAAACTATATGAATGCAACATGCAAAATGCAAATGCAAAATACCCCTACCCCAAGCTTAAAAATTTACATTGTCCCCAATGTAAACAATCAAGTTAGAGAGAGGATAAAAAATATAATAAAATAAAATAAAAAATTGGAACAACTTACCGAGGCGGTAGCAGGTGTTGACTTTGCTTTTTCTCTGCCCCTTTTGCTCGTCTCCTTGTCTTCTTGCTCTCCCTTCCTTCCTTCCTACCCTGAAAAACTTGGCAATTCTCAATTTATTATTTTTCCTCTTGAGCTTCTCAAATTATTCAAGAGGTTAAAAGCAAAAACAAAATTCTTAAGAAAATGAAAACAACTAAAGAAAAGGGTTAAGAAAAGTTGGGTTGCCTCCCAATAAGCGCTTTTTTAACGTCACTAGCTTGACGTTCTAGGATCCTCCTCCCGGATCAAATGGAAATTGGAGTGGAGATTGTAGCAGTAAAATGACTTTATCCTCAACTCCACCCAGCCAGTGTGTAAAAGCACCATTGACCTCTTCAACTATAATACTGCACTTACTTCCTAGCAGGTCAAATGGCATTTTCACCAGGAAGTTTGCCAGACTAGTGGAAGGGACTAACTTACCAATGTCCACACATGCATGCAAGCCGACATATTTGTCCAATGCAGAAATTTCAGATTGCTCAGCAAGCATGGTGGACTCCATTACCACTTCGTCTTCATCTTGAACTATCCCCCAAACCAGATTTTCCTCAATTTGTGCTGCATGTGACTCTTGTTCTAATTGTTTGCAAATCTCAACTTTCGTTTTGAAGTTCTGCTTCACAGTTTCGATACTGTCACAGTTGGCTCTTACCTTGGCCTCTGAGATGGATAGTTCCTGGGAATACTGTTCTAGAGCAGCTTTCAACGGTGTTTGCTCCTTCCATTCCCATTCTTCAACTTCCCAAGGACTTGTGGAAAGTACTCCCTCTTCTTGGGACTTGTCCACCAACACCACTTCATCTTCAATTTGATCCATTCCCACAACCAGATTTTTCTCAAATTCTGCTTCATGTGGCTCTATGGGAATCATACATGATGGTGGAGGTGGCAAATAGGAACAAAAGGTTTCCCAATCCTCCTCGGAGAAGTTATATATAAGCCTTCCCGTCATATCATCAACTTGTGCGGAAGTAACACGATCCATCAAATCCATGCAATCTCCCAAACACCAGTTGTCCTCCAAAGCGTGACTTGAGGCTTCCTCATCAGGTGGATAATAGTGATTGTCCATGAACTGCATCCACCTTGCACAAACAAAGCTCAAAACAAAAAGATCAAATATATACAGAAAAATAAAAAAAAATGTCTAAATTAGTTGCCTCCTCTGTTACTAATGATATTGGCAAAACCAATCCCTGGCAACGGCGCCAAAAACTTGTTGACGAATCTGGGCAAGTATACCCAGTCGTGCAAGTAATACGGTGGTAAGACCGGTTTATCGTATCCACGGGGATTGGATGTCAACTACCAATTCACAAGCTCAGCAACTATCTAGACTAAACTATTAATCAAGAGAAAGTAAAACAAACAAAAGAAAAGAAATAAAATGTTTTTGGTCTTTTTAGGGATTTTTGACAAACACTTGGAGTGCAGAAAGATATGTTGGGACTAGATTTCACCAAACATCTGTCTCATGTACTATCAGGACCAGATACCTCCCATTCATGCTTCAGATATTAAAATCAATCCACTAAACTACTCAAACCCCGATTCCTTGGATGGCAAGAGCCTAAATCCACTAATAGACCCTAATTCCTTAGGTGGCCTAGATTAATGAATTTGCATTAAGATTAGGGATTACGCGATTACTAGCAAACCTAACTCCATTCCTAGATGAAAGGGTTACTAGGTGATTAAATTCAGTTCCGGTTCTGATACGAACGTCCCCATTGCATACCAAAACACAAATCGAGTCATGGGGGTGCTAGCCACAACAAGCATTAAGCACAGAAAATTAATCACTAATATGAAGGCATGAACACAGATTAATCAGTCAAGATAAATACATAATAATAAGTTTGATTACATCTAATCCCAACAACAGGGATTTAACTACTCATAAAACGAGAATACAAAGAGAAGGAGAGAAGGGATGAAGCAAACTCCATAGGAGGATCCTCCAATCTTCTTTCAGTCCCAGAGCAAGGAAAACATCCCCTTCAGGGCTGGAACCCTCTTTCAGCCGCAGCCTCCAAGTCTGCCTCCAAGAACTCCCCAAACTCCAAAAAACTGTTTAGTTCTGCCCTAAAACAGCAACTTATACCAATCTGTTCTGCGCTCGTTCGCGAGGCGAATGGACTCTCGCGAGGCGAATGTTAAATTCTGCTGTTTCATAAAATTATGCTCTCGCGAGGCGAGTATGTCTTCGCGACGCGAACCAGAAGATGTTGCAATTCTCTGGAACAGTCAGCTTTCAGGGTCGCGAGGCGAATCCAGGTTCCATGGCGAATCTTGACTCGCTTGGCTCAATTTCTTCTCTTTTCAAGCTCTAAAATCATCCAAGCTTCATTATGGCCAAATCTGAGCATTTTTACTTAAGTTCGTGCAAAATAACACCAAGAAACCGCTTCACCCGTTCCAAGGGAAAAACTAATAAAAACCAAATAAAGAATGCCTAATCTATATGAAAAATGCATGCAAAAGTATATAGAAAATATCATGTAAAATCACACTATCAACGACTCTATTGCAATTAATGAAGTTCTGCTTGAAGCCAACATCTGAGAGGATGTCTCTAACGGATCCTAAATGCTTGAAGACCATAAATACAGAAGCCATTGAAGATGAAGAAAAAAATACACATTGCATTAAAAACGCCATTACTCTGAGCATTTATTTCTTCATTCTTTTATTCTTTATTCTTCAATCATTTTGAAGTTATTACGCAGACTTTCCTGAGCCTTACATTTAAACCACTCTCTGAGTGTTAGTGAAAGATCTACCTGTGAGAAATTGTATTTATTACAAACCAAATCTCTCAAACAAACCTAAGTGAGCCTGAAGAGGCTAGGTGTGAAAACAATACTTGTCTTGAGCTTGAAGAGGCTAGGTGTGCAAATTTGTCTTGAGCCTGAAGAGGCTAGGTGTGCAAATAATACTTGAGTCTGTAACCTTATCGGTTATAGTGGATAAATCTTGGTGCTGCCAAGGACTGGACGTAGCTCTTTGATTTGAAGAGTGAACCAGGATAAATCACCGTGTCAATCTCTCTTCTCTTAAACTCTTTAATTGCTTTAGTTTTTCTTGCATCTGTCAAGTGGTGTGTGTGCAATAGTCACCCGTCCATCCTATATTCTTCCACTCGTCCAAAGCTAGCTTTCTGTTTGCGAAAAGATTTCAGCTTTGCTTAAATTCTGATAAACACAATTCAACCCCCTTCTCGTGTTTATAGTTGTCTATTTCATGTAGAGCCTGTGTCAGTGATCAGTGGACGACTAGAGCCAGAGATTGGAGATCCGTCATAAGGCAGAACAGACGCGATCCAGAGCTGGGTGAAACAACTTTGTCGCAGGGCAGAACCGTCGTGGAAGAGTCACCAGAACATAGATCCGTCCAACGACCCAGGGATCTAGAACAAATCGATATGCAAATCGAGTTGCAGATAAGGGACCGCTAGCTACCCATAGCAGAAACGAGATCTGCAGAAGAGGGGAGGAGTGAGGCGCTCGAGAGATAGAGATTTGGGAGCCGGAGCAGCGCCAGAATGATGGTGGCAGTGCTTCAGTCAGGCCATCAAAGAAGAAGATGGAACGACGCTAGGGTTCTCCATCTTCAAAACTCTCCCTTCTTTCAAACTAAATAAAAAATATATATATCATTATTTTGATTAATTTAATAATAGAAGAGAAATATTTTAACCATTAGATAAGTTCAGTGATTGACATTTGATTGGAGAATTTTACTATAGAAAATTCGTGTTGTTGGCTATGTACATGGTCTCGAAGAATAAAAGGACTATTCTCCTTTTACTTCTATTAAAAAAGAGTTTATCATTTTGTTCTTGTTCAAAAACTATGGGAGTTTTTAAAAACTTTCTCTATTCTTCTTTTTGAATGTGTGAATTGTGATATTAACAATGTTCTTTCTGTCCTGTAGTTTCAGTTTATAAAAGCTTGTTAAATTTTCAGGAATTTTAGCATTTATTATATTTTTGTACCCGTGTGATGCACATGCTTAATAATTTATTTTGTGCATTGTATAAAATAAGTGAGATATAATAACAAAATGTAAAATAATTATAATTTTAATTTATAAAAAGTAATTTTGTGATATTACATTAATTAAAATAAAAATATAAAAAAGTGATTACTTTAATGACAAATGTTAATAAGTGGCCTTAGGACATTGGTTAAGAAATCAGAAATATGAAATTTGTATTGGAAAGTGGTGCATTCAACAATTTGAAAATTCAAAAGTTATACTTTCCAATATAAATTTTATATCTTTAGATTTCTTAACCAATACTCATATGATACTGGTTAGCAAGATCATACTTTAATTTCATTTCTTAAGATGGTTAGCAAGACCCATTATGGTGAAATATTTTAAGAATAATATATTTACTAGCCAGTACCCGTGCATAGCACGAGAATGTATAATTCTTTTAAAACAAATAGTTGTTATAAATATTTGTTTTGACAATTTATATTACATTTTCATTGACATTTCGAAACAAATACTTAATATTAATGTGATAAAATTCATAAAAATAAATCTTCAACCTTGGACTGCTTGCTTTAAACTTTGTATCCTGCAAATAATAAAAAAATGAATTGATTTTAAAAGACTTGAGAAAAACAAGAGGATTCGAACTTTGTTAGGTTGAATAAATTATAAAACTATTTCATATGTAAGTGTTTTTTGGAAAGTAAACCTAATTAATGTGTTATTTTTTTTATGAGTAATATAGGAAAGTGAAACAGTTGAGGGTCATAATAGTCATTATGAATTATGATTACCATGATAATTTGAAAATAATTATTAATTATCTTGAAATGCTCTAATTGTTTTGAAAAGGTGTATGAAAGATCAAATGTTGAGAGAAGAATTATGATTGGTGTAACTTCTTAGGATTCTAATTGGTGGAATGATGTTCCTAGTTTAATTAGAGAGCATTGGTTCCGCAATAGATTAGGCTTGCCTAACTATAGAATTACTTGATTTTTCATGGGTTTTGGTTTAAGTCCTCCCATGTATTTTTTTTGTATTCTTTTTTTTCGTAATAATTTTTTTGGCATGCTACAGATGATTGTTGGGTTTAGGGGTGTCAACCTAGTTGGGATGTCTTAACCTATAGTGATGCTTCTGCATGCCAATAGCCTTTAATCTAAAAAAAACTTTTTTATTATATATTTTTTAAATTATTATTACATGTAGAATAATTTGAAAATTGTAACATTCATCATTCAATTGTTCTCAGTCCATGTAGATCAACCAATTAGAACATCATCTTTTTAAGATGATTTCATACAATCACTAAGGTAATTAAGAAATGATTTATTATATTAAAAAATGCTTTAATTCCTTTGAAAAAATATTTATATGTTGGATTTATTTATTTTTTTAGGTAAGAAAATAAAAGGAAATCATAGAGGTTCAAACCTCTTTTGTTAAAAAGTTGTATTAAAAAAAAAACTCTTAACCAAAATATTGTAATAACTTTTCTGAAAATATTAATAGATTGAAGTGAAGTTTTTAGAAAATGATCCGAAAAAACGACTGTGCATTGTTTTTAAATATTGAATCAATTTTTTATTGGAAAATTTGTATAAGTAAAATTCTTAAAATTTTATCTAATGTGCATTTTTTTTATAGATTATCTATCAATATGCATTTAGTTGTTGAGAAACTTATAATTGTAATTATTTGAATAAATTATAAAACTATTTCATATGTAAGTGTTTTTTGGAAAGTGAACCTAATTAATGTGTTTTTTTATGAGTAATATTGGAAAGTGAAACAATTAAGGGTCATAATAGTCATTATGAATTATGATTACCATGATAATTTGAAAATAATTATTAATTATCTTGAAATGCTTTAATTGTTTTGAAAAGATGTATGAAGGATTAAATGTTGAGAGAAGAATTATGATTGATCATTATTGTTTTGAAAAAAAAAACTATAAATAAAATTTCTAAAAGTGTAATATTTTATCAAATGTCAAAATAATTTAATTTTTATAATTATCCTAAAGATAACATGTGTCAATACTTTTTCATCCATGATTTTTGCCTTAGAATATTTATAGATAGATGCGTCCTAGGCATGTCAAGATGTTAATTTAAAAAAATTAATTAAAGATCATCTGTTTGAATAACTTAGTTAAATAACGTAAATGGGAATAAAAAATAAATCACGTAATCTATGATTTGATTTCTCTGTTTCTTTTATTTAATGTTTTTCGGCCAACATTCCTATAATACATGTAGATATGGTTTGGGCCCAAGGGGATCGTGGACACTTGAATGGGCCACCCAATTAAGTATTAAAACCTCTTAGTAAATATTAAAACTGAAATTGTCAGAAGTGGGATTTGAACCCACGCCCTCTCACGAGGACCAGAACTTGAGTCTGGCGCCTTAGACCACTCGGCCATCCTGACGTCATTGTATGAGTTTCGTTATTTATTGATCTTTTCATTCTTCTCGTTTGTAACAGTTATATGAAGTAGTATTTTTGCACCCGTGTTACTAAGTTACTGTTATTAATGTCAGCATTGTTATCATTTTCTTTATTTATTTCACATTTTGCTTTCAATATTTTCTTTTCATTCATAATGGTGGTACTTATTCATCTTCAAGGCTTTTTATTTATAGATAGAAGTGATCAGCAAAAACCTTGTAACAATTTTATCTATAATTTGAGTGTAAAGAATTGAATATTATTTTTATTTTAAAATGATATTACAATACATAATGTAACACTATGTGTTAAGTGTTCATCTTTGATTATTACTAATGATCAACTAATCCTCTTAAATCATATTGTGCTGACATGTGTCCCTTTATTAGAAAATCAGCAATTCCCCTTATTAATTAGTATATATATATATAGATTTATTATTTAAAATAGAAAAAACAAAGGCAAGGATGTAGGAAAAAAAATAGATTAGAAAATATGAATAGCTCTACCTCTTATTTATGTCAATTCAGAGATTGTCGTATTTGACTCTCAAAACATTGTACCTTTACCGATTTGTAAATATTTAAAATAAATAAATAAATTTTAGAAAAAAATAATAATAAAAATTTTTTATCACTTGACATGTTGTTTATACCATTGTGCTATACTAAAATCAGCATTTTCCCTTATTAATTAGTATAGATATAGATTAATTATTTAAAATAGAAAAAACAAAGGCAATGATGTAGAAAAAAAATATAAGATGTGAATAGCTTTGCCTCTATTTATGTCAATACAGAGATTGCCGTGTTTGACTCCCAAAACAATGTACCTTTACAGGTTTGTAAATATTTTAAAACAAAAAAGATATAAATTTTAGAAAATAAAAAATAATAATAAAAATATTTCATAACTTAACATGTGGCTTGCACTATTGTGCTACACTAAAATCAGAATTTTTCCTTATCAATTAGTATAGATATAGATTTATTATTTAAAATAGAAAAAAACAAAGGATGTAGCTTTAAAAAAGAAGTATTAACAAAAAAACAGTTAGAAAAAAAATATTTAAAAAAGTATTAGCTAAAAAAGTTCGGAAAAAATTATTTAAAAATATTGGGAAAAAAAGTATTTATAAAAAACTATTTAAAATAATTAGAAAAAATTTATTTAAAAAATAAAAATAATTAGGAAAAGGATAATTTGAAAATAAATATATAAAAAAGCTATGATTGATTGCCAATTTATGATTGGTTGACAGTGTAAAAAAACTTTACGCTATCGGTGTATACAAATAAATTCAAAAAAAAATGTATTAGCCAAAAAGAAATTATTAGGAAAAAATTAAGGAAAGCGTAAAAAAATTTAAATTTTTTTTAAAAAATTAATTATAAAAAATATTTTAAAAGCAAAAGGAAAAAATTAAATTAGACAAAATTAATTTGAAAATTAATTATAAAAAAATTTATGAAAAAAATATTTAAAAACAATTAGGAAAACAATAATTAGGAAAAAAGATATTTTAAAAATTAGAAAAATAAAATTAATTATAGAAGTAAATTAAAATTAATTATAAAAATATATTTTTTTTAAAAAATTAGGGGAAAAATTATAAAAAATAAATAAATAAATAAAAGTTTAAATTAGAAAACAAATTAATTCGAAAAAAAGTTAAAACAAATAATTATAAAAAAGTATTTTAAAAAATATTTAAAAAAATTAGGAAAATAATAATTAGAAAAAATATTCAAAAAAATTAGAAAAATAAAATTAATTGGAAAACAAAAATATTTTAAAAAATCAATTATAATAATAAATACAAAAAAAGTAAATTAGAAAAAACTAATTCGGGGAAAAAATAAATTTTAAAAACTATATTATAAAGAATATATTTTTAAAAAATAAGTAAATAAATTTAAATAATCATCGGTTGACAACTCCTTCTACTCTTATATGAACAATAGAAGAAAATTTGTTAATTGATAAAATGATATACATATTGAATATTAGAATATAGTAATTGGTTCGATTCCAAAATAACCGAATTAATGACCATTGGGTTTTGTTCAATTCGGAGTCATGCACAAAAAAAAACGAAATTTAATTGGTTGGTTCGGATTTTCAAATTCATCGAATTATTGGTTCGAGTCTTATGACCCTAAACTTTTTTGAAGAACACGGTAGCTTTGCTACCTTTCCTGGCTAAAAATATTTGAAAACAAAAAAAAATTGGTTTGGTTTGGTTTGATTCGGTTCGGTTCGAACCGGAAAAAATTAATATATATATAATATATATAAAATTTTAATTTTAAACTATTAAATTATATATACATTACAATATAAGTATATAAAAATTAAAACATTATGAACATGATAACTATACTTTTACTGTTTGTCAATTTATGATTGGTTGACAGTGTAAAAAAACATTACACTATCAGTGTATACTAGTAAATTCAAAAAAAAAATTATTAGGAATAAAAATATTAAAAAATAAGGAAAACGTAAAAAAAAATTAAACAAAAATAAGGAAAACGTAAAAAAAAATTAAAAAAAACTAAAAAAAATTTTAAAAATAAAAAAATTTAAAATAAAAAAATATACATTTTTTTTAAAAAAAAGTAACTTATTTTTTGAAATAAAAAAAAAAGGCAAAAAATCCTGACGCTGACAATTGTATGTACAGTAAAAATGTCTAGTTCACTTTTATATTAGTATAGATATTAAAAGAAGTTAATAAAAAGGTTTGTATCCCCCTCAAAGATGATCTACGAGTGAAATTGTTTGGTAACAAATTGGCTATGATATGAAGTGTTAAATTATAAACTAAATGATGGTGCAAATGCACATGAAAAAGGAGGACATGGTCACACGGGCAAAGTGAGTAAAGGGGTTGGGTCATTGAGTATGCCAAATCAGCTTTTGCAACCAACTTTCCATCCAGAATCATCTATTCCCTCCACCTTTAACAAACCCATCGAATATGATACAATGGAACATAACCTAGAGCATCTCACTGATGTATGATTTGAATTGAGCAAATAACAATACTCTATATTGTCTCCATTTCTGAGCTCTTTTCCTTTACTTTATGCATATTTTATTCCTTTGTAAATCTTAAGATGATATTAGAGTGCTTTTAGCTCTCTGCCTGCGCAACTCCGATGGCCCGTGGCGGTGGTCCAACAGATCCATCGCAAGATTCACGCAGGGGATGGACCTTCATCAGTAGTGAAATCATGCTATAAGATTCCTCACTGGTCTAAATGAGAACTTCTCAGTCGTGAAATCACGAATTCTTCTAATGGATCCACTGCCCACAATGAATCGCATATTTTCCATAGTAATCCAACATGAAAGACAAAGAAACTTTACTGTTAATGATGAATCAAAAGCCCTTTATAAATGTTGTTGACTATAAGAGGCCACAAGGAAGAGGAAAAGGTTTTGTACAAGGTTCTGGGTCAAGGAGGGTGTGTACCTATTGTGGAAGGACAGGGCACACAGTGGACACTTGCTATAGGAAGCATGGATTCCCTCCTCACCTTCAAAAAAGGAATGTCTCAAACTAATGATGCTGCAGAACTAAAGGAAGAATTCTCAACAAATGGAGACATGCATACTAGACCTCCCAATTTCACTCATGAGCAATATGAGTTGTTGTTAAGTCTGATTCAATCTTCTGGTATTAATCAGCAATCTGCTGGCATAGCTAACCAGGTTAGCACATCCACTCAGTTTGGTAATTCACCAACTGAAAAACACAGATCAGGTAAAGTTTGCATCTCTTCCTCTTTCAATAGTTGTGCTAGTGATCATATTTGTGCCTCAGTAAAGAGTTTTCAGACTTTTAATGAGATAAAACCAATTAGCATAAGATTGCCTAATGGTTAATTTTCAATTGCAAAGCATGCTGGTACTGTCACATTCTCTCCTGGTTTCTCCATCACAGATGTGTTATATGTTTCCAATTTTTCATTGAAATTAATTTCTGTATCAAAATTGTTCCTACCTTAAACTGTATTGTCTCATTTAGTGATTCGATTTGTCTCATTCAGGACCAGAAGTCGCAGAGGACGATTTGTTCTGCTGAAAAGTTTGAAGGGCTATATCACTTGGTGGTTGAAACCAAACATTCCTCTTGTTCCAATGTTCAAGCAGCTGAGACACAAATTCTACCCGAAGATGCCTTATGGCACTTTAGACTAGGACACTTGTACATTTCTAGGATGATTTCTATGAATTTTGAATTTCCTTTTATTGTTGTTGATCCAAAGGCAGTTTGTGATGTATGCCATTTTTGCTAGACACAAGAAATTACCATTTAATACAAGTTTAAGTAAAGCTGTTTCACCTTATGAATTACTTCATTTTGACATTTAGGGACCTCTATCTATGCATTCTGTGCATGGCCATAGTTATTTTCTAACTGCTGTTGATGATTACAGTCGGTTTACATGGATTATTTTGTTAAAATCTAAGGGAGAGGTGAGACAGCATGTGCATAATTTTATAACATTAATTGAGAATCAACATAATGCAAGGATTAAGGCTATAATGACAGACAATGGTCCTGAGTTTATGATGCCACAGTTTTATGCCTCAAAAGGCATTATACATCAAAGAAGTTGTGTGGAATCTCCACAACAAAATGGAAGGGTTGAAAGGAAACATCAACATGTTCTTAATGTAGGAATGGTACTTCTTTTTCAATCAAAACTGCCCAAACATTTTTTGTCTTATGCTCTTCTTAAAAACAAATCCCCTTATTTTTGGTTATACAAACAAACACCTAACTTGCATGATTTAAAAGTTTTTGGTTCCTTATGCTATGCATCCACACTTCAATCACACAGAACAAAGCTTGCACCTAGAGCTAGGAATGCATTTTTCTTGGTTACAAACATGGTGTGAAAGGAGCTGTCTTGTTGGATCTCAGCAATAGGGAAATTTTCATTTCTTGGAATGTCACTTACCATGAACATATACTACCATATAAACCTTCCTCACCCTTATCCACCTGGAACTATCATTCTACACCATCCTTTCATCACCAAGATAATGTTCTACTAATCATACCTCAGCCTGCAACACCTGCCATCATTACACCAGAACCAATAACACCATCCACCATCCACCATCCACAAAGAACCTGGAAACTCCGACTCAGAACCTGTCCTAAACCCTGTTGCTCCAAATATGACAGAAACTGCTCCAAATGTGACAGAAACAGCTACTGAACCAACAAGGAGATCACAGAGGCAGAGGCAGAGGCATCCACCACAACACTTAAGTGAATTTATCTGTAGCCTTTCAAGCAGTTCAGCAGATTCAATTGCCTCAGGTACATCCCATCCCATTTCCTCTTTCCATTCATTTTCAAATTTATCACCTTCACACCATGCTTATTCAATGTCAAACACACACTTCTGAACCACACTCTTACTTGGAGGCTAGCAAGCATGAATGCTGGAATAATGCCATGAGATTTGAATTAGATGCTCATGAAAGGAATGGAACATGGATATTAGTTGATCTACCAGCGAATGTGAAACCAATTGGCAGTAAGTGGGTTTACAAATTAAAACATAGAGCAGATGGATCTATAGAGAGATATAAGACAATATTGGTGGCTAAGGGTTACAATCAAGTAGAACGCCTAGACTTCTTTGATACATTCTCACCAGTGGCCAAACTCACCACAGTAAGGACCCTGCTGGCTTTGGCATCTATTTACAGTTTGCATGTACACCAATTGGATGTCAACAATGCCTTTTTGCATGGGGACTTAAATGAGGATGTCTACATGGTTGTTCCACAAGGTGTCAAATGTTCCAAACCCAATCAAGTTTGCAAACTGCTCAAGTCCTTGTATGGACTCAAACAGGCAAGCAAAAAATGGTATGAGAAGCTCACTTCCTTGCTCCTAAAACAAGGGTATCAACAATCTAATGCAGACCATTCCCTCTTCACATTCAAAAATGGCAGCAGCTTCACTGCACTCCTCATTTATGTGGATGATGTAATTCTAGCAGGAAATTCCATGGCATAATTCACTAGAATCAAAGACATTTTGGACTGCAATTTGAAGATTAAGGACTTAGGCACATTGAAGTACTTTCTTGGCTTGGAAGTAGCACACTCCAAGTTGGGAATTTCAATCTGTCAAAGGAAATACTGTTTGGACTTGTTGCATGAATCTAGTTTACTCAGGTTCAAGCTTGCCAAGACTCCACTTGACCACTCCATCAAGCTACATCAAGATGAAGGAAAGTCATATGAGGATGTTGCTTCATACAGAAGATTGATTGGAAAGCTCCTTTACTTGAACACTACAAGGCCTGATATCACATTTGCTACTCAACAGCTTAGTCAGTTCTTAAGTAAGCCCACTATGACACACTACAATGCTGCTTGCAGGGTGGTTAGATACCTCAAAAACAATCGTGGTCGAGGCTTATTCTTTCCAAGGAAATCAGAAATCCAAATCCTAGGATTTTCTGATGCGGATTGGGCTGGTTGTCTTGACTCTAGAAGGTCAATTTCAGGATATTGTTTCTTCTTAGGTTCCTCATTGGTTTCATGGAGAGCCAAGAAACAACCAACAGTATCAAGATCTTCATCTGAGGCAGAGTACATGGCACGTTTTACTGCTACTTGTGAACTACAATGGCTGTTATATCTGCTACATGACTTACATACCACTTGTTCAAGAGCACCGGTTCTATATTGTGACAACTAAAGTGCTTTACACATAGCTGCCAACCCAGTCTTTCATGAAAGAACTAAGCACTTGGAGATAGATTGTCATTTTGTAAGAAACAAGCTGGGTGATTTCTTCACTAAAGCCTTACCTCCTCCATCCTTCATTTCCAAGCTAGGCATGCTTGACATCTACCATGCTCTAGCTTGCGGGGGGATGTTAAATTATAAATTAAATGATGATGATGCAAATGCACATGAAAAAGGAGCACACGGTCACATGGGCAAAGTGAGTAAAGGGGCTTAGTCATTGAGTATGCCAAATCAGCTTTTGCAACCAACTTTCCATCCATAATCATTTATTCCCTCCACCTTTAACAAACCCAATGAATTGTAGGCTGAGAATGATACAATGGAACAATACCTAGAGTAGCTATTTTTACACCTTTACTTTGAGTATAAATAGAAAGCATCTCACTGATGTAAGATTTGAATTGAGCAAATAACAATACTCTATATTGTCTCCATTTCTGAGCTCTTTTCCTTTACTTTATGCATATTTTATTCCTTTGTAAATCTTAAGATGAAGAAGCATAAACTTAAATTTATATGGAAACCTTTGGGTGGGTTTGATATTATAGATGTTGATTACAGCTATCACATGGTGATATTTGATCTAAAGAATTTTGATTTTAAAAAAATCTACCATTTGACGTCCTTAGATGATTTTTTATCATTAGATTTTAGTCTGGATTTGATCCTTGGATTTTGCCTCTTCTGCAACAACTATAGATAATACCACTGCCTGAATTCATTTTCATAGCTTTAACTTGGCATCATTAAAAGGTTCTTATTGGCTTTAGCATCTTGTGTAGGGAAGCCTTATCAGGGTTGACCTTAGTACTCTCAAAGTACCTAGAAAAAGGTTTGTTAAGGTGTGTGTTGAAAATTGAAGTTGATCTAACTCAACCTATTGTTGACAGAATTTGGCTTAATAATCATTGGTGTCATGCCGATTATGAGGGCTCACACCAGATCTGTTCTTCTTGTTGGTGATATAGGCATGTTGACAGGAACTGTAAACCAATGAGTCATAATTGTTAAGTCTCTAAAATGTCTGATGTGCATTTCCCTGAGTTTTGATGAAAAGTAAATATTGGTTAATGATTTAATTAACCTTTGTATTGGTTGCTAACCTGTCTACCCAGTGTGTAGATCAAAATATTAAGAAGTCACCTTCTCACCTGTCTGCCCACATAGATGACCACCTGTCTGGAGAAGCTAAAGTCAACATGTCCGCTGACTAGGATTATTGACTTTCTGCATTGAAGCTTTAACGTGTCTTCGGATAAGTTCCTATACTTGTATGAGGTTCTTCATCGAAGAACCCAAGTACAAATAGCTTTTGGAAGCTGTCCCCTAGACTCTGAAGCTCTCTCTCTTTGTTAATCTCACGCTTATCAAGAAAAGTCAGAAATCACTCTGACAAGCAACCTAGGAAATCAGAGATGAAGTCCAGTTAAAGAATGTTTCCAACATGCTTTATTCCCTAATACTCTTGGTTATTACACGAAAAGGGAAATGTGCTCTGCAAAGTACAAAAGCATTCTGCACAACTCTGATTTGGTTACTACACGATGCATAAAGTCATGGTCCTTCATGTTAGAGTACAACCAGCGTTCCTATTGTATTAATGGCTACCCAGAACGACTTTATTGCATTTAATGAAGTTCTGTCTGAAGCCAAATTTGAAGGAATGTCTCTAACAGATCTTAAATGCTTGAAGGCTATAAATACAGAAGTCATTGAAGATGAAAATGTAGAACACACAACATTAAAAGAGCCATTACTCTGCGCATTTATTTCTTCATTCTTTCAATCTGTATTCTTCAATCATTTGAAGTTATTAAGCAGTCTTTCCTAAGCTTACATTTAATTCATTCTGAGTGTTAGTGAAATAATTGTCTGTATGGTTGTATTTATTACAAACAAACCTGAGTGAGCTTGAAGAGGCTAAGTGTGCAAACAATACTTATCTTGGAGCCTGAAGAGGCTAGGTGTGCAAACAATACTTGGAGTCTGTAACCTGATCAGTTATAGTGGATAAAACTTGGTGCTGCCAAGGACTGGACGTAGCTCTTTGTGTTGAAGAGTGAACCGGGATAAATAGCTGTATTAATCTCTCTTCCCTTAAACTCTTTAGTTACTTTGATTATATTATATGCTTTCTAACTAAATGGGTTAAAGTGTGAATATTGAACTTGTTTTCAAAGTGTCTGCGTGTGTGTTTTTCTGTTAAAGCTTCATTAGACAGGTCACCTGTCTGTGCAGTGTTCTCTTACTTGTCTGAACCTAGCTTCTGTGTGCAAAAAGTTTTCAACTTTATTTTAAATTCTGATAACCACAATTCAACCATCCTTCTCGTGTTTATAATTGTTTATTTCAATAATGGTAACCTTGGTTGAAAGAAGGAATTTTTTTTGTTAAATTATATTTTTGTCCCTTATCTTTATTTTAATGTTCAATTTGGTCCTTCTTTTTTTTTCCTTTTCGGTCCCTTATCTTTTTTTAAGTTTCAATATGGTTCTTTCCATTTAAGATGTGGTACGAAGAGAACTAAATTGATATAATTTTTTGTAAAATAAAAGACCATTTCAGAACAAAAAAAATAAAAGATGGACCATTTTGTAACCAAAAAAGGGACCACATTGATTTAACTTTTATAAAATGAGGAACTATTTCCGCGGGGGGGGGGGGGAGTAGGACCGCATTGGTATAAATTTGGAAAATAAGGACTATTTTGAAATAAAAAATAAAAGAGGGATCAAATTGAAACTTAAAATAAAGATAATGGACCAAAAGTATAATTTAGCCTCAATGGTGCCATATGTTTTTTTAGTGGATATGCAGTTACTTAAGGATTAATGAGGAAATTTAAACTTCGAGGTGTTAATCCAATGCAAATCTAAATCTCACAAACATCTGAGCGTATCCAACATTAAAAATTCGAGAAAAAAAAATATTCTTCTGGCCAAGTTTGAATTCCTCAACCTAATGTTGGAGTAACATTTGTGGGGCCATGGGTCCAAGATTTTATTTTTCTTACAGCATATGGTCGCTCCACCAATCTAGTTCCAATTTTTTGGTCTATCTGGATTGTAATCATCTAGACCCAGGTGAAATGATCATGTGGATCAAGGTGTTCCCAAAGAAAATTTAACAATTTCCACCACGTTGGACAAGTTTTTGGCAAAACAGAAAATTTGAATGATGACATTTGCTACGGCACCTACTATAATAAAAAAGGTTTAAAACCTTGCTGACGTGGCCCTTAAAACAGTGCTGACATAGACATGTACTAATCAGTGATCCATGTGCTTTTGTTTTAATTTTTTGTTGTTTAGTCCTTACCCCTTAAAAATAAATTAATTTTAAAAACTTTGCCTTAACCTAACCCCTCTCATTGACTAAAATAGTTGGACTCTCCCCTCTCTCACATCATCCCTCATCTCACATTTGTTGCTGCCGCCGTTGTTTCCTTCGTCGCCGATGTCGTCGCCTCCGCCGTCATTTCCTCTGTCGCACCATCATTCTCTCCTTTTCTCTCACAATCTCAGTCTCGCGACCAGATCTACGCGGACCGCCAGCCCAGAACTGCCATGTGCCACCTCCAACTCCATGAGAACAAGGACCCGTGGTGGAGGAAAAACTCTCCCCGTGAGAACAAGCGAAAGAAGGAATCTCCATGTGACAAGGTGCCACGCAAGTGCTCTCCAGGACAAAATGCACGAACAAAGACTTCGAAGGATAAAGGGCATTTGAAGGAAAGCATCAGCAACAAGCTTCTAACTAAAGTCATTGAGATTTCCTCATGGTCGTCACTAAATCTCATGCTTTCTGTCTCACTTTCTTATTCATTGTCTGTGGAAAATTGACCTGCATGAATATAGACTTGGATTTTAATAATTTCTATGAATTGCCTTGAATTTAATTTAATAATATAGACAATAATTCAAATAATCATGATAAGTTAGGCGTCTATGGTTTGTGACACCTGCTGATTATTTTCTATTAAACCTTTTAATTTTAGGATTACGTTCTAAATTCTGAATATTTGTTTATGAATTGAAAATTTTATGCTTTATCAGTTTGACACTACTATTTTATGCTTTCAGTTTTTCTGTTCGTCGTTGCTGTTTTACGTCTTTGGCAAAAATTAACTTTTGATCTAACTGATGTCAAATGGAAAATTACCGTATTGCTTCAACATTTGTTTATGAATCGACAATTTTGTCATTTATTAGTTTGCCATTGCATATTCCAGTATTCCTCCATGTACATGTAGTTAATATGTTTATATTTAAAATTTTTGACAAGTGTGCATGAAAGTAACGTTAAATATACTGAAAGAGTAGATGAAGAAACTCTTTCTCCAAACCAAGGGCACAACTTTCAGAATTCTCAGGTATTAACCTTGACTCATTGATAAATTATTTAGATATTCTATATAATATTTAATATCAACTGAAATTATCTTTGCGGGAGGTCGTGAAAGAAATTTTCGAAATCAAATCCTCCTTTTACCATTTCTTGGGCCGAGCGAACAATTTAACTCGAATAGTTACCAATGAGAAGCAGAATTTTGTAACATCCTAAAATTTGTTGAATGTAAAAAATAAAAGTAATATAAGAGTTAATTATAATTATTTTCTTTATAATAAAAATTTTGTGGGTCCCACAATAATATATAATTGAATTGAAAAAAAGAAGAAGAGAAACCTACCTTAATGGCACCTAGGTCAATGTTGTCATCAATACAGGGAATTTGGCTTTAGCCAAATTACATGTTTTCTTTTAAAAACAAATAAAAAAATAAAATAAAATAATAAAACCAATACTCTTGTGAAAACCAAGTCATGTTCAGGGGTTTTTCTCTTGGGCAATAATAATATAACTAAAAAAAAGGATGGCATTACGTGGGGCCCTAGGTGGTTACCATTTGGAAATTTGCTTTAAGTAAATTGAGTCACAGTCACAAGGGTTTGGGAGAGCTTTGTAGTCTATAAGTTTCGTAGGCCATAGCAGCGCTTTGGCAGCTGCGCAAGTGAGTGGCTAACGTGATGGAATGTGATTTCTAGGATTCACTCCTAGGAAACATTTGGGTCTTTTTGGAAGTTTTTAAAAGGTGAGTAAAAATATATTTGCTCATACTTTTATGATATAATTGATTTTGGATTCTTGATTCATGATTTGAGATTTTTAATATATGGGTGAAGGTTTATTTTGATCCCTGACAAAAAGTACGGAGGTCATTTTAGTCCTTAACAAAAAAAAAAACTACTCTGTTAGTCCCTGACAATTACTAACGTGGGACACGTTAGTCACTGCGTTGACTTCCGTTAGCAAGCGTCTGTTAGTTGGATGACGTGGTCGTTAAATCGTCCTAGCTAGTCCCGTTATCTCTGCCCAATTGGATTTTAATTTATTTTTCAATTTTTTAATATTTCAAAAGCCCAAAACGGCGTCGTTTTGGTCCCTTAAGAAAAGAATCTTCATCTTCTTCTTCTTCTTCCCAGTATTTGCTACCTCAAGAACCCTATTTCTAAACCCAGTAGCTTTAACATTCACTAACAACTGCAAACTCATACCCACAACCCACAAATCTTGCCATCATCTCCCCATCACTCTCATCTTCCTCAACCCACATACAGAAACGTGAGGCTCACTCTCATCTTGCTCAACCCACAGATCCGGTTCCTTCTTCACTTGGTTTCTCCTCACCGATCTCTGCCCAGATCGGCTTCTCCTCCCCTCACTCGGACTCTCTCCTAACTCTCTGATCTCCTCTCCAGTCTCCCCTCAGGGAAGAAGAAGAAGAAGAAGCTGAAGCTTCTTTTCTTAAGGGACAAAAACGACGCCATTTTGGACTTCTGAAAGATTAAAAAATTGAAAAATAAATTAAAATCCAACTAGCCAGAGATAACGGGGTCAGCTAGGACTACTTAACGGCCACGTCACCCAACTAACGGACGCTGGCTAACGAAAGTCAACACAGGGACTAGCGTGTCCCACGTTAGTAATTATCAGGGACTAACAAAGTAGTTTTTTTTGTCAATGACTAAAATGGTCTCCGCATTTTTTATCAGGAACCAAAATGGGCCTTTACCCGTAAAATATTTTGAGGTTTACATGAATTCCTAAAATGTTTCATCTTATTAACAAATTGATTTGGTAAATATGTTTTTCTTGAATCTACACATAAATAGTTTTGTTATTATTAATTTGTTGGGCAGTCTCTAAGTGTTAAATTATTTTCTTCCATTTACGCTGCTATGTGAGTTTAAATTTTCATATGCCCCTCCCTATGCGTCAAACATATAACTATGCTGTATAGTAATATATTAGTCATCACCTTCCGGGAAGGGATGATGGTATACATTATATTCCGGGAATAGGATGAGAGATATCACCATCTGGATGGAATATCAAATTATTAAAATATTCACTTCTGGGATGGAATATTAGATACCTCCATCTGGGATGGGGAAGACAGTGAGACGCCATTGCAAGAATATGAGCTCATAGGTCTTAGTGGATTTGGGATTCACACCGATTATGGAAACCAAAGAGTCAAGTCAAGTGATTCTGGAAATCTTCGAGTCATGTTCATGGAGTTGCATTGCATAGAGTTTGCATGGTGAATGTGATTAAATGTAATGAGATGTGATCGTAGTGGGTTTTATGATGTTGTGGTTTAAATGTTTGATATTGATTAATTTATATGTAATTATGTTGGAGGTTTATTATATTTATTATTTTGAAAATTAGCGGGTACCATGGATGTTTTTCTGGTTGCCACGCCAGCTGAGAACAACACTATTTGCAAAACATCTTTTTAAAACTTGTTTTTATTCACTAGGATTATATCTCATTAAAAGTGTTGTCTTTAGAGCACAAGGACGATGCCAATGAGACCGAAGAAGCTTGAAGACTTGGTGAATTTTCTTAGTTATTTTTCTAGCTTGGTTAGTATTTTCTTGAATAAGGAGCCGTTTGTGGCTAGACATATTTATTTGTTTATCGTTGAGTTTAGTAGTAGATGTCCAGTTTTAAGGCAAATGAATTTATTTTGTAATGATTTAATAGCATTTCTATTTATTATTTATGAGGTATTTATTTTAAACTATTTTATTTTGTTAATTTTTTATTTTGGCTATATTTTAATTATGCTTTATTATGGGTTACTATTGTAACGAAGGGCGTTACACAGTTCACCCCTACTCCATCGCTTTCAAGGCGTAAGCCCTATACATCGAACTGAATCAACAAAAACCAAGTGTCAAGGATCTGGTGGTCCCCCACATCTAAGGGAGCTTTTCACACCCAACTACCAAACTTTGAATGATTGGAATGTGGAAGGAATAACATCTATTGTAGAAGTACCAGATGTGAGATGAAATAACTTCAAATCCTTTCAAATTATCATTCCCTAAGAAAAAATATAATGTCACATTAGTTTTTTTTTTGTGTTTTCAGTGGATGCCTGTTTCTTTTAGACCTCCTAAGGATATGCTTAATAATGAGCTTGAGGCAGGTGTGGCTGCATATATTTTTAAGGCAAAGATTTGGGAGACCCAAAATCAGTATGCATATTGAACGCGCTGTCGCCACGCGCCAAAAAGAACGAGCGTTTACAAAATAATGTAGATAGGGAAGCGACAACTCGAGTATCGTCTCTCAAGGACTCTTAGGTGTTGTTGTTATTAACAGAAAATCAGTAAAAGTCAGATTGGGGGGTTTTGATATTGAAAACTAAATAAAGAAAACATAATAGAAAAACAATGCAATAAAAAGTAATTACCAAATAAGCTAAAGAACGATCAACCTACTGTTCTCGGTTTCCCACTATCATCGGTTCATATAGATCCAAGCCCTAAGCAGATTCTAATTCCCTCCCGGTTATAGCAACAATTAACTACGCAATCACTACTACGGATGTATGTTCCTATTCCCGAAATAACAAACGGGGTTAAGCTCTCATGAACAAACGAACATGAACGAACACACGCGAAATAACAAACGCGATTAATTATAGAAATATAACATCACCGAAATGAATCAACACAACACTATACACTCCTGAAATAACAAACAGAATTGTATAGCATGCCATTGAAAAGAGAAAAGCAAATGAAAACAGGAAATACACAACCTCAAGTGTGGTAATGGAAACCAATCCCAGTAGATTAATCAAGGAGACTAGCTCTCCATTACAGACTTAAAAGAAAAGAAAATAAACTATGAAACTACTGACTAAAAACTAGCTAGCCACTGGCTAAAAACTAGCCCACAGCCTCGCCCCCATTCAGTTCTGTCTAAAACTGACTTATATACAACTTCTGGATTACGCGGACTCGCGAGGCGAGCACACATTCGCGAGGCGAATCTTGCAGCGTTTGGTATTCTCGCGAGGCGAAGAACGGCTCGTGTGGCGAGGAATGGAAAGGTCATGACTTCTGGGCTTCACTCTCGCGAGGCGAGGATTGGATTCGCGAGGCGAACTCTTCAAATTCCAAACTGTAACACCCGTGACCTTTCACACGGGCAAACCGTGATACTTTCTGACTTCCAAGGTTGGATTACTCGCGAGGCGAGTCATGTTTCGCGGGGCGAGACAGAATGGTTGCAATTTCTATGGCACAGTCACCTTCTTGTTCGCGAGGCGAATGCCTTTCTCGTGGGGCGAAAGATCCAGATTTATTTACTTTTATTCACCTGAAAACAGAAAATAACATAAGTGATTTATTTAACTCTAAATCAACTAAATTAACCTAAAAATACTTTACAGACTCAAAATACTACTTAAGGACAATCAAGTCTATTTTGGGTGAAAATGATATAAAATTAGCACAAAGCCAAGGTTTTTATTAGTTATAAAACCAGTCAACCAGAGGCTCATCAAAATACCCCAAACTTAAACTTTGCTTGTCCCCAAGCAAACTAAAACTTAAAAACTTAAAAAGACTCAAGACATGGCTAAACATGGCAAGCTTAAGGATTCAATCAACTTTGCACAAATTTCAAGCAATTCAACAAAATGATTTTTCCTTCAATGTTCCCCCCTTTCAAGCAAAGTAATCCCCACAATCATTCATTCTAAACAATTGAGAATTTCATCATTCAAACAATCATTAATCTAAGCAAGGAATCCAAGTTACACACAAGAGGGAGATCACCAAATTCAAACAACTGCCTTCCTCACAAGGGAAATTTGTGTTCACTCAATCGCTCAGTTTGTGTCAGGTTATCAACAATTCACTCAATTTCACTTTTCAAGAACACTTCCCATAAATTTGATTTTCATCTCAAAATGATTCCCACAGAGAACATGCATGCAACATCAAAAGGTCTTTTATGGGTTGTAATGGGGCCTGGCTAAGGGTAGGATATACAAAGGTACTAGGCTGAAGACCCTAGGAACTAAGAGAGCATGAAACACTTCAACACAATGAAATTCCACTCAAGTTCCTTTTCTCATCCATCTTTTTGCTTTGGGTGACTACAGCCTCTTTATTCAAACAACCTTTTTGGCATTTTTCCACTTTTACATTTTTTTATTTCTTTTTTTTTTCTTTCTCTTTTCTTTCTTTTTTTTTTTCTTTTCTTGGCTCCAACCTTTTCTTTTTCTTTTTCTTTTTCCTCAATCCCAACCAACACATCACCTTGCAGCCACCCCAAACTTAGTTTCTTGCACCCATTCTAAGATTTCATGATCTCCTAATCCTAAGATCGGGTTAACATGGTTTTTCCAGATTTTTGGGCTTATAATATTAGGTTATCAAGAATTAACAGGCTAATTAGGCTCAATGGGGCTAACTAAGGAACATGCATTAGGAATTGTTATTTTAGGCTAAGTGGCTATTTACAAAGAAAATGCCTAAATCATTTGAAGCAAACACATAATCATGCAAACCATAAAGAGATTCAAGCAAATTCAGGAAAGTGCAACTTGAAAGTGATTTCACACAGTCAAAAACATGTTGGAGGCTCAAAACCTCACCTGGACATTCATGCAAATTGTTTGACAGAGATTCTATCCCTAGTGTGTGCTTCCTATCACCCCAAACTTATCATAAATCATGTCATCTTAACAAAATCTCAAAGTTCAGTTTTCAATCATATGGGGATCAAATTTTAAATTCCAAAACCTAGGGGAAAACAGTCAAAACTATCATGCAATCAATCTATGCAAAATCAATAAAATCCAATAAACTTGCCAATACCATACTCAACACACAAATACTCCTGAGCTTCTCAAATTATTCAGGAGCTTTATTGAAAACAAAACAGAAATAAAGCAAGCAAAGAAAATTAAAAGAGCAAGGTTCAGAAAAACTCATTGAAGGGCGGTTCCACCAGGATCCCATTGCTTGTAACATAAGTCCCACATGGTAGCCAAAGGGCGGAAGCTCATTCCATGCTTCCATAACTTGCAGCCTCGAATTGGAAGTGAGCACTTGACAATTATGATGACATCGTCGAGTGTGGCGGACTTCTCACTCCCTCTTGGGTCACAGTTGACCTCTTTTTCATCCTTCTCAATAAAATCCTCCCAATAAAAGTGGGGCTCAACCTCTTGGACTGGCCATGGTGCAAATTCCAGAGGCTTGAACTCCATCAATGGTGGTTCCACAGTGGGAGGTGGCAAACAGTTAGCTGGGGTTACTGGTGCTGCTTCAATTCCTGCACTTTCTTCATTCACTGCACTAACAAAGTTATCACCGCTATACATGCAGAAATTTCAGCACACACCACACACAAAGTTAGTGTTAGTAGAGTCGATACATATATCACAATAAACTCAATCAAGAAAATTCAATGTCTGGAAATTCAGCAATTAATTCATCCACCCCATCACTCTCAACACATGCAATTGATTTAATTGAATCATATACTTCCAAAGGTTCTTCATCATCCTCAAGCACGGTGAAGCAGATGTCCTCCTGATCCTCATTTTCTGCATTTCCTGAAAGGATTAACCTGCATAACAGTCTATACACAAAGCAGTGCCAGCACAATAACAATCAGCACATGAATTAGAATCAGGGGATTCAACATACAGTTCATCAATAGAAACATTATCAACATTATCATCAGAAGTGTCTTCAAGAATAACTTGTGACTCTGTATGTTCTTCAAAGGGCTGTGGGGTTAGCATTGCAGCCGAGTTGGCGACAATTTGATCAATTAGAGCGGACAACTTTTGAGATTTAGCTTCTCCCCTCTGGTATTCAGCCTCCATCCTCTGTTGGAATTCAAGATTTTGTTGTGCCAACCGTTGGTTGCTCTCTTCCATTTGTGCAGTCAATTGCTTGAACAGATCCTCTAGTGATGGTCCGGAAGGTGCAGCTCTGAAGGCAGGATAGTATCTAAACAGGAAGGCTTCCTTCAAATCAAACCAGCTTGAGATGGAATTCTCATCAAGACAATACAACCAATCCCTTGCAGCGCCTTCAAGTGAGAACTGGAAAGCTTCCATCTTGATGTGGTCTTCTGTTATTCCTGCAGGTCTCAGCATTATAGAGCAAGCAATCTGGAATTCCCTCAGATGCTCTTGTGGATTTTCACCTGCAAGACCACTAAACCTTGGCAAACAGTATGATAAACCATAAAAATCAGGAAAATATATGCATGGTGGTTCATAATTAACATTAGGCATGTAACCTTGCATATAATTATCCATGGGAAGGAACTAGGAATTGTAACCAGACAAAACAGCTAAAACTAATTCAGCAAATTTTTTTTTTTAATTATTTTATGCTAATAACAACAAACAAGAGTCCCCGGCAACGGCGCCAATTTTTGAACGCGCTGTCGCCACGCGCCAAAAAGAACGAGCGCTTACAAAATAATGTAGATAGGGAAGCGACAACTCGAGTATCGTCTCTCAAGGACTCTTAGGTGTTGTTGTTATTAACAGAAAATCAGTAAAAGTCAGATTGGGGGGGGTTTTGATATTGAAAACTAAATAAAGAAAACATAATAGAAAAACAATGCAATAAAAAGTAATTACCAGATAAGCTAAAGAACGATCAACCTATTGTTCTCGGTTTCCCACTATCATCGGTTCATATAGATCCAAGCCCTAAGCAGATTCTAATTCCCTCCCGGTTGTAGCAACAATTAACAACGCAATCACTACTACGGATGTATGTTCCTATTCCCGAAATAACAAACGGGGTTAAGCTCTCATGAACAAACGAACATGAACGAACACACGCGAAATAACAAACGCGATTAATTATAGAAACATAACATCACCGAAATGAATCAACACAACACTATACACTCCTGAAATAACAAACAGAATTGTATAGCATGGCATTGAAAAGAGAAAAGCAAATGAAAACAGGAAATACACAACCTCAAGTGTGGTAATGGAAACCAATCCCAGTAGATTAATCAAGGAGGCTAGCTCTCCATTACAGACTTAAAAGAAAAGAAAATAAACTATGAAACTACTGACTAAAAACTAGCTAGCCACTGGCTAAAAACTAGCCCACAGCCTCGCCCCCATTCAGTTCTGTCTAAAACTGACTTATATTCAAATTCTGGACTACGCGGACTCGCGAGGCGAATCTTGCAGCGTTTGGTATTCTCGCGAGGCGAAGCACGGCTCGCGTGGCGAGGAATGGAAAGGTCATGACTTCTGGGCTTCACTCTCGCGAGGCGAGGATTGGATTCGCGAGGCGAACTCTTCAAATTCCAAACTGTAACGCCCGTGACCTTTCACACGGGCAAACCGTGATGCTTTCTGACTTCCAAGGTTGGATTACTCACGAGGCGAGTCATGTTTCGCGGGGCGAGACAGAATGGTTGCAATTTCTCTGGCACAGTCACCTTCTGGTTCACGAGGCGAATGCCTTTCTCGCGGGGCGAAAGATCCAGATTTATTTCCTTTTATTCACCTGAAAACAGAAAATAGCATAAGTGATTTATTTAACTCTAAATCAACTAAATTAACCTAAAAATACTTTACAGACTCAAAATACTACTTAAGGACAATCAAGTCTATTTTGGGTGAAAATGATATAAAATTAGCACAAAGCCAAGGTTTTTATTAGTTATAAAACCAGTCAACCAGAGGCTCATCAATATTTTTTATTATATTCTTACATATATTATGGGAAGTATTGTAAAATCACTAAGTGACCCTAAATTAAATGTGACATTAATGTTTTGTGTAATGAATACAGTGAGGAAATTTTGATTGACTGTACTTGGAGATATGTGAATAGACGATGCATTAAGAGTCTATTTCCAAAAAAGTTCATGGACCAAGAAGTAAGCCTCATGAAATTAACACTAGCATTTCCTTTGTTCTTTATTAATCATATTTTGAATATCCATTGTTTTCTTCTATTTAAAACTGATTTTACAATGAAAAGGAAATTGCATATTTTTTTTTGGTTCCTGCTACTCCTTACTTCATTGGAATAAATCTGTCAATCTTGTTTTAGTTATGTCAACTTATACATGTGAATACAAGGCACCAAAAATTTAAACCAAAACCAAGTGCACCAACAAAGAAAACTAGAGCCCAATGAAAGACAAAATTTATATATGTTCACATGCTTACAAAGGGATCCTACTGAGAGGATACCCTCAATAGTGTTTTGAAATATGTGTAAAAGACTTATGTGTATATTTGCAATATAACTATGGTATGATGTTGAAGTTATATGTTTATTAACTGAAGTTTTTAATTTTTAGGTATTTTCACGTTACTCGCGTGATTAAGGATTCAATTAAGAAGGCTTTAATCTAATAAAACACCGGGGCACAACGGGGTGTCTCATTTTGGTATAAGAGCAGTTCGATTCTAATCGGACTGTTAAGTTTAGGATGTTGTTACTGGTCGTGTCTAGTTGAATCCACACCGGATATTGACTATGCTTTGAAGTTGGGTAGTGAGTCTGAACGTGATAACTAACATTGGTATGCAGCAGTCGGTAGCTAATGATAGAGGAGCCAGTGTTCAGAGAGGAGGAGCTTGAAAAGGAGTTCCAGCAGCATGACTGTAAATGATCAGACCTCAGGCCACTAAGAGAGTGTTTACTGTGAAGGGAGCTGAATCCTCTCAATCTGGGGATCTTATACAAGGTATGTATTTGATATCTGGTAGACTTTGTTTGTTTGTATAAGTAGCATGATAGACAAGAAAGCGATGAGAGTTTTGTTGAGGTATAATTGTGACTAGTATGATGTGAACCCTTAAGATCAAAATTAGTGAGTGAGACAATTATTATAAGTCAAATGTTGATCGAGGCATAGTATTACTAAGAGAATCTAAGGTAATGATCAAATGCGTGTAGCTAAGATTGATGGTATGAATTTGGAAGATTAAAAGTAAAGTATCTATAGTAGTTTTACCTAAGTTTAATATGAGATAGAAAGATGATTTATTTGGTTTTAGTTGCATTAAGAGATGCAATAATGTTCTTTTGAGGTTGAGATGTGTGATTTTGATATAATCGGAATAGTGGGATACGATCCAAGGATCTAAGACTGTGATTGGATACATTGACTAGGAAGTTAAGGTAGTATTAATCTTGGTGCATATTGGAAAAGTTAGATATGGAAATAAGGTTTTCTAGTAGATCTATATTAAGAAGAAAAAATGATTAAGTTTTGATTATGTCCTTCAAGGGTGGTAGATTAAGTTGAAAAGTTAAGGACAATGAACAGAATGTAGTGATGGATAAGTTCGAGGATAATAGAATGATATAATGATGAATTCTGTTACGAAGTTATCACTGCTACCTAAGGGAAGACAACGATGAGAAATACGATGTAGGATCTTTAGATTAAGATACGATTGCAAGATTCTACCTAGTTTTGAGTCAAGAAATTCCGAGGACGGAATTTTTCTAAGAGGGATAGTAATGTAACAGCCTGATTTTAATTACGCTGTTTAACCAGGTAAAAAAATAATTATTTATATTTTTAATCTGAGAGTTAGAAAGTGATTTTGAATAAAATAAAATCACATTCATAGTCTTTCTTATGGTAGAAGGTTACGGTGAAAATTTGGGTTGAAGATTCAGACGGAACCCGGTTTGCGTTTTCACTGAAAGTAAGATTTTACTGAGCAGAAACCCTAATTTCGACTCGTGAGCGAAACCATTAGGTTTTATATTTTGTCCTGGACAATTTTCCAAGTTTAGAAAAATTTCGTTAGGAATGAAATTAATATTATTTTATTCGGCCGTAATCGTTAAGAAAACGCGTAAAACCTAAGTTGGGGGATAAGTCGGGTAAACGAAGGAGTCGATTATTGAGCTGAGGTATTAGAAGAGATTAATGTAGCAGAGAGGACAAGGAGTCCGGCCTTAAATTTTAGTAATCGGGAATTTTCAAGTGAAATGAAAAAAATACCCCTAAGCTTAACCTAACCGATGTTGAGTTAAATTTTAACCATGGTTAAGGAACCATGGTTAATTCTTATGGACAAGAAGCAACCACACCTCTCAATTAATGTGAGCCACATGTTTATTAACCATAGTTAGCAAAGTAACCCTAGTTAAGTTAATTATTAACCTTAGTTAACTATTATATTATTTAATATTCACAAAACCCAATAATTAAATTGCTAAGACCCAAACAAGGCCTAAAATTTCCATTATATTACCCCCCAAACCGTGCCCCCCCCCCCCCGAACCCACTTCTTTATCTCTTCCATTTCTTCTTCATGTTTCTTCAAAAACTCCATTGTTTATCCAAGAGCTCCATTGAAGAAGTTGCCAATATCATCATCTTTTCTTGATTCCTTCCACACACTTGAGGTACTATGATAATCTAATCTCATCTTATGATCTTGTTCTTCCTATTTCAAGTCTTTTTCATTCTTAGATCTAGAACTTTAAATATTTTAAGAAAATTGTAGAAAAATCATTTTAATGTGAAACAAATTTCTGTGATCTAGTTATGATCTTTACTTTCATTATCCAAGAGCATGTAATCAAAAACATTTTCCTTCCCTATTATCTATTGTTGACCGAAACTGAGTTAGAAAGTGTGTTTGATGTTTTTGTTTCATTTTTGAAATCTAGTACTTGATTTATGTTCTCTAATACTTCTATGATCTAAACCCAAGAGCTTAAGCTCAACAAAAATCCCTAACTTAGCTTTTTAATTTGGACCGAAACCATGGAGTAAGGGGTTAAAATGTTTTGTTTCAATTTGTGAAACCTAACACTTGATTAATGCTCTCTAATGTCTTAGTAACCAAAACCCAAAAGCTTGAATCAAAAAGAATTTCCTAGCCTATTTTACTATGTAAGGCCGAAACTTAATTAAAATGAGATTAAAATATTTTGTTCATATTTTCAAGTTATGACAATTTATTAAGCTATATAAGACTATAGGAACTAATATCCAAAAGCTTAGAATGAGTAAAGAACCCTAACCTTATTTTGAATTGAATGGCTGAACCCAACTATTTAGGAGTGAGGGTGAGTTTGTTGATTAATTTGTGGTTATGTTGTTTGGTTTAAGGTAAAACCGTTAAGTTGTGGTGTGATAAGGAGGAGCGACAATTAGGGGTTCCCGTGTTAACTCGTGGGGGAAATGATCACTCTGTCATCAGAATCGATAAGTAGTATATTATATGATAACTGTGTAGGGCGACCTAAACCCTACTAGCAGTCGAGTAATCGATAAGACCAAAATCACATTGGAAACATTTTCTGTAAAACCAATGGTGATTTGGGTATTGTGGGTTTATCGACATTAGGTTGATTTTAAGTATTTTATGATATCTGTTGTTGAATTTACCGTGATACGCTGGTTGAGGTATTCCATTGCATGTGACATATTATTTTGGGTGTTTGAATATTTCCTGATAATGTGTCATGCATAATCTGTCTGGTTTAGTACTATGCTTAGTTGATTTTAAGCGAATATATATGTTGTTCGGAAGATTTGGTTTGGGTGAGAAAGTATCGGAGAATTAGAAGTGCCTAGCTTAAATGGATTATATTGAAGATGAAATGTGTCATAAAATGTGAGTCTAGGCTATGATGGAAGCTTAAGGCACTAGGTTATTATTGATGTAATTCAGTGAGGTTCATAGGTTTCATTGTATTTATAACCGTATGTCTGAGACGTACGAGGTCCGAAGTCCTCGTGGGACCGTCCTATGTTAGATTTAATTTGTGCAGCTATAGTCCCAATGCTTTGCTTGAGCACCCTCGAAAGAGAATCAAGGTGTGCACCGACTGTACCGTGCAGCTATAGTGTCATTGTATTACATGAGCATTCTTACCATGGATGAGGTTGTGCACCGACTGTATCGTGCAACTATAGTGTCATTTCTATGCATGAGCACCCTTGATCCAGGGTGTGCACCGATTGTGTCGTGCAGCTATAGTGTCATTGCCTAAGCATTCTCACCATGAATAAGGATGTGCACCGGTTTTGGGGACGCGTCGCTTGGACGACTGACTAACATCCCTAACGGAAATGGGAATTTGTGGCCACGTCATCATAAAGGTTTAGATTGTATGAGTTGAGGGTAGAGAATGATATTGTTAATTGAGGATTTAGGTGGAGTTGGAGTGATGATTGTTTGTGACTTTTATTATGTTATATACTATGACTCTTTTCCGATTTTATGATGATAGAAATGTTTCTTATCCCCTATATCTTTGTGTGTTGTATTTATCTTTATGGGATCGTACGAGAAGACCCTATGGCTGAGCTAAATGAGGAGGAGTTAGACGGAACTCCTTACGAACCGGAGGCCGGAGAACGTTGTGATACATGGAGATTAGGGTCTAGTTAGTTATGGCCAGTGCGTCTTGTGAGCCATTTTATGTTTTCCGCTAGTATAACTTTTGTTTAAGTATATGCCTGTGAGGGATCCTACTGAGAGGATACCCTCAACAGTGTTTTGAAATATGTGTAAAAGACTTATGTGTGTATTTGCAATATAACTATGGTGAGATGTTAAAGTTATATGTTTATTAACTTAAGTTTTTAATTTTTACGTATTTTCACGTTACGCCCGCGATTAAGGATTTAATTAAGAAGGCTTTAATCTAATAAAACAACGGGGGCACAACGGGGTGTCTCAAACAAACGACTAAAATGAAATATATTCAGTTCAGAGTTCAGGGAAAAATGGATTTTGGAGTAAACACGCTATTTTTATCAACTACATAATCCTATTGCTGAATGCATTCAAGATCTTCAGGTGCTTAAAAAATTAACCACAGTCCTATAATAGTGGTAATCTATTTATGGTATTTGGTTAATGGAAATATATTTATTGTTTTTTTATATATAGACTATCATAAGATTTATTTTTTGACTAAAAAAGATATTCATTCATTCAAATTGGTAAAATACATCGAAAACAACACAAATTTGATATCTTTAAAAACCGAAAAGGATGAATTTGCGAACAAACTCACAACACCCAAGTTAATAGCATAACACGACAAAATGCCTACAAATGTGACAAAATCCAAGTGACTGGAATACCCTTGCCTTTTGATTTGCAATGTTGACACCCAAGTCTTGATTGAATCTGTAATGGATCGAAGCTGATCTGCCAATCTGAACCAAACGAACACCGCAACAAGATGGGAGACCAAACGACGCTGCAACAAGACGACGAATAAAATACCGCCGCACACAAACGACGAAAACACAGAAAAACATGAAAGAAAAACCCGATCTATGTGGAAAAACCACTTATTTACATAAAAGGAGAGAAAAATGATGTAGAGGGGTGATTCCAGGTCAAAAAATGACCCAAAACCACCCCCTTCCGGTGGATGAGGAAGAAGGAAAAGAGGAGTAAAGGGAAGGTAGAGAGAGAGAGGCGGCTCTAGGTTTTTAGGTTTTCTTATCAATAGCAAACAATTCAAAACACATATAGACTATCGTAAGATAATATGCTAATTATTTGCTCATACACCTAGAAATTTTAAAAAATCTAGAAGATAAGTAAGGGAAGTTAAAAATTCAAAATTTAAGTTATTACACCTTCCTTATTTTTTTTTATTAGACAAAAACAAGGAAGGGAAGTTAAAAATTCAAAATTTAAACAAATCAAAATGTGAACAAAATCAGCCCAATGAAAAGTTTGCAATTCAACGTTGATAGCTAAACATGAATATTTAATGAAATTGACATATTATAATCACAAATGTATATTGATGAGTGCCTTTTAAAAAAATTATAAATAAAATATAATTATTTCACTGATTCCCTATTATAATTATTGCCCTTAGAATGCAGCAGCGTTAAAACTCTTGAGGGAGAGCTTTGTCGCCCTTATTGTAACACCCCGTTTTTCATAAATAAGCTTAATGCATTTATATATATTATATATATGTTTGAATATGTTTGTTAGGTTGTTTTTAATATCTAAGTTCGTGTTTGGGAAAGTTTAGCTTTAGAAAGGCTCAACCTTTTTAGAGTCCTAGTAACCTGTTTCACCGTTTTAGCCATATCTTGAGTTCTACATGTCTGGTCGACGTGATCTTTGTGGCGTTGTAAAGATAATAGAATTATCTACAAGTCTTATTGTTGGTGTTTTTGCCAAATCGATCATATAGGTGGTCTAGTAAGGCATTATTTCAGAACCCCGTGCTCAGGAATAGAGCACGGTCGTGCTCAACAGGGAGCAAGGTCGTGCTCAGGTATCAAAGTCTATAAATAGAGCAGTTTCGTGAGGGTTACCATCCAAACCCTATTTTGGCACTTTGGGCAGCTTTTGTGGGGCAAAAACCTCTTCTCTCTTCCTCCCCTTGAACCCCTTGAATGCCCTTGGTGTTCTTGCTCTAGTTTTGGGAGATCTTGGTTGGTCTGTGCCAATCATAGAAGGTAATGGTTATTTCCCTCTTTAGTTCCCTTTCTTGTTTTTGATTTGGGAAACTAATTGGTTAACCTTTTGCTTGACCAAGGCTTAGAAAGCTAGTCAAGTCGCTTGAAGGAAACGCGTTGGTTCTTCGTTTGGGTTACCAGTTGGCTTTCGTTGGTTGGAATCTTCATACCAGGTATGGGGAGAAGGATAGTATAATCATTAGGCAAGGGGGTAGTGTAAGATGAGGGATTCTCATGACCCCATAGTTGCTTGTTATGATAAATTCTATGTTTGTAACATGCCTATTTGTGATAAATGTTTATTATGTGTTCGTTGATATGTTTATATGAATAATTGGTATGCCAATCATGTATGCCTCTATGATATGTTGATGCCATGTTTAATTGGTTGTTTGATATAGGTAATTATACCATGATAAAGTTGGTTACATTGGTATCATTGTTATGCCATGTTTGTTGGTTGATTTGGTAAGTTTATACCTGTTGGTTGAGGTTTATGGCTTGAAGCCAAAATGTATAAAGGACCCTTAATTGGTTAAAATAGGGATATAGTTAATATGATGATTAAGGGATTTATTCCCCCAAAATTGGTTATAAAACATGAACTGTTAGTAAAGGTGAGATTTAAGCCAATGGTTTAGTTAAGAACGTTAGGAATGATTTAAGAGTGGTTTAGGGTGTTTTTGGTTAAAAGAATTTAGCAAGAAATCTGCCCAGAACAGTATGGCCTGTCCAGGAGCACGGCCGGGCTGAACAAGGAGCACGCCCGTGCTCCCAGTTTGAATTCTGGAAAATGGTCGCACATTAAGCACGACTGAGGAGAACCACCGAGCCTAAAATGAAGCATGACCGTGCTCCACTTAAGTGGCAGCACGACCGTGCCCGGGTTAAGCACGCCCGTGCTCACCCCTCTGGACAGAGACTGGGATTAAAGGTTTAAAGGGGTTTTAACCCCAATCTCCCGAATAACATGATGATAAAATGATGAATAAATGATAAGGACTAGGCAACTCGGTTAATGACTAATGAAGATAATTAACGATGGCAAGATGTTTAAGTTAGTAACCGTTGGGTTTTCGCATGTTGATAACTTTGGTGCTTATTGGCCAAAATGACCTCGATGCTTATTGGTTGAGGTGTTGATGATGTTAAGTCTTGGGTGCTTATTGGCCAAAACAGGACGATGTTGATGATGAAGTCTTAGGAACTTTTTGGCCCGAGCAAAGGAGGTGGTTGTTGTTGTTTATTGTTGTGCCATGCATAGAGCATTGGAGTTGATGGTTGAGGGGGAGGTTTGACATAGGGGAGATCGCCCGAGAGTATGGTGATCTGGCCATCCACGGTAGGTCACCCGATGGTTTGGTGACCGCGGCCCCCCGTGATGAGGCATCCACGGTTTGATGCGTTGGCTATCCATGGGGTTCACCCAAGGTTTGGTGAACTACCGGTGTTGGTACTTCTATGGCCAATACAGATATGTAACTCCGAAGTTGTTCATCCTGAGTTAGTTGGATCCACATGCAAAATGGAGCAGCGGAGTAGTGTTGCATTGCACCGCATATCATACTTGGTTGGTTTATGATGTTCATATGTGTATATGCATGCTTATGATGTTGTTAAGCCATGATGTGTGATCATCTTATTCCTATCTCCATGCTGTTGTGATTATATGTTTTCTTACTCCCCGTTTCTCTGTTTTCTGTTTGGCTTGTATCGTTTTATGCCGAGGACGGCGAGCAACCAGGAGAGGAGTAACTCTGAGGAGCCGCGACTCTTTAGTTATGATTTCCAAATTCAGTTGTTTAGTTTTATGCCAGTTTTCAGTTGTATTCTGAGGATTTTATTTTGGAACGGTTATACCAGCTCTGTACGTGACATCGGGGTTGGGTTATGTTTACCTTAGTTTCCTGTTATGTTTCCTTCAATTCTTTTAAACCTGGTTTTATTTCCGCGTTTTGTTAAATTAGTTCATGTGGCACCTTTCTACCCATGAAACTTTTTATTAAAGGATATATGTTTTATGTTTTATCTTTATCTTTTATGATTTATAACATGTGGGGTAGTTGGGTGTCACATTTAGTGGTATCAGAGCCGTTCGGCCATGTCCGGACATGGTATGAGTCTGTTGTGAGTCTGTTGTGTGCTCTTGTTTGAATTGTCTATATTTATATAGACAATGTTACATTGTACTAAGTACCTATAGTTCCGTTTTGGCTCGACTTACTGTATTTGGTGGTTTGTCTTGAACTATCCAAGAAGCCTACGAGTGCTTCTTATGCTTAGGAAGGCGGTTCTATTATCTTTTGATAATAAGAACTCTGCAGCTGATCTTGTGCGCTTACCTTTTAAAAACTGCTAGATGTTATTCTTTAAATGAACTGGTTATCTTCCAACCATGTTCCCTTAGATTGCTTCGATAAAACCATAGTTATTGGAACTCCTGTGGAGTCTAAGGATCCGAGATTTCCCTCTGCCGATCGAGTTAAGGCTCTTACGAAAGAAGAGGCCCAAGTCTACATAATGTTGTCTTCCCTGGAAGTAGAGAGCAACATGATGCTGGAAATGTGCCAATAGTAAGAGAATTCCCTGAAGTTTTCCTCTGGATGTTCGTGAGTTGCACCTTGAGAAGATGATGAGTTACCATAGACTTAGTGACGGAACAGGACCCGTATCCATAGCACCTTATCAACTCAGTTGGAGGAACTGGTTCAGGAACAGTTCATTAGGGCCTAGCGTGTCCCCATGAGAGCGCCAGTGTTGTCGGGAATAAGAAGGATGGTGGTATGAGGTTGTGTGTCGACTATTAGCAGCTCAACAAGGTGACCATAAAGAATCGGTATCCCCTCCCTAGGATTGATGATCTCATGGACCAGTTGATGGGCGCTTGCATCTTTTCTAAGATAGATTTGAGGTCAGTGTACCATCAGATTCGTGTTAAGTCTGAGGACATCCCGAAGACAGCGTTTAGAACACGATATGGTCACTATGAGTACTTGTTTATGCCCTTTCGTGTGACCAATGCTCCTGCGGTCTTCATGGACTACATGAACAAGACCTTTGACCCTTACTTGGATAAGTTTGTGTTGGTGTTCATAGATGATATCTTAGTGTACTCTAAGAGCAAGGAGGAACATGAGGAACGCCTGAGGGTTGTTGAGTGTGATTCCACCTCATATTTCATTGCCATTTTGCATGCATTTTCATATAATTTAGGCATATTCAATTTGATTTTGGTTAGTTTTTACCTTGGAACGAGTAAGGAGGTTTTGTGGTGTTGTTGTGCAAGAATTAAGGATTAAAATGCTCGGGATTAGCCATGATGGAGCTTGCATAAAGATGGGGCTTGAAAAGTAAAGAAAATGAGCCAAACAGATCCCATCACAGCCTAGCCGGTGATGTACCATCACGGCCATGATCGAGTAGAGCTTAAAAGAAAGAATGGAAAAGTCAAAACTGGTCACGGCCAAGCCGTGATGTCCATCACGGCCGTGACATGTCAGTTGAACCAGACCCTCACAGGCAGAACTGATCATGGCCTAGCCGTGATGAACATCACGGTCGTGACAGACCAATCAGTGAAGCAGCTCCCAAGGCAGAATCCTGGCCGTGATGGCCATGACGGCCGTGACGTGCAATATTTGGATTTGAAGAAACTGATTTCATCTGAATTTATGTTTGATTTGGATTCAAATTACCCTAATCTATAAATATGGCAATTAGGCAGAGACTAAGGAGGCCTTTTTGGGCTGTCACAGTTAGGCAAAATTAGGATTCTCTTCTCCTTCTCCTTCTCCTTCTCCTTCTCTTCTCTTAGGCTTTATTTTATGTTGTTGTTAATCAAGCTTGTCATCACCATGGCAATGCTTGAGTAGTAGCTTTATTTCTAGGGATTGGGGCTATGCCCAAGATCTTATTTATGTTATGAATTGATGTTTTACCTTTGTTAATTTCGATTTTGCTTTAGATATGATTTCTATTGTTTTAATTACTCGTAAATTCGGTGGCCACTTATTTGCGTGTCGTAGATATTCTAAGGAGGAACCTAGCGGTGAACTTAGGTATCAGATCTATAGAATCAGACTTAGGAATTAAATCAGGAGAGTTAGAAACGGTCCTTCAAGGATTAACGAATTGTCACAAAGCGTAAAAGGTTCACTCTAAATTCAACTACCACAAGAGTAGGGGTTGGTTTAATTGGGCACGGTTTTTGTAACCCGAGAGGGAGCATTAACTAATTTAGGATAAATTCGCCTTCAAAATAATTTAGATAATTAACAAGGGGTAGTCAATTTAGTAACATAAACGATCTTGTTGGTAACCCAATTCCTAGGAATCCCTTTTGAATTTGAAAACCCCCAATTTGAATTGCTTTCCTGTTTTGTTTAATTGCGATATTAAATTTGATTGTTACTTGATTCTTATTTCAAAAATCAAAACCTTTTCAAAATCCTTTTTTTTATAGTCCAGTTTAATCGATTTGATAGTTAGTTGTGATTTGAGATCACGGTCTCTATGGGATCGATATCTTTTTATTACTTGGCGACGAATCCGGTACACTTGCCGGAGTCACGCGACACCGAGTTTTTGGCACCGTTGTCGGGGATTGTGCTTTCTCGAATCTCAATTTAATTTTTAAATTGATTTTTCTGGACTTTTTCTTTTTATTTAATTTTTTTAAAAAATTATTTTATCTCTTTTTCTCTCTAGAGTATCTATCTCTCTGTGTTTTTCTCTTTTATGCAAAGATCCCTAAGTCTTGGAAGTCTTATTGAGGTTGACCCCGAAATCGAGAGGACCTTTCATAGACGTAGGAGACTACAAAGAGAGAGAGAGATTGATTCCCATTCCACTCATGACGAATCTTTCGGATACCAAACCACTAAAGGACTACGCAGCCCTAAATACTAGGGGTTTGCAAACTGGGATTGCTAGGCCAGAGATCGAGGCGGAAAACTACACTATACCACCTATGCTAATTAGCATGATTAGGCAACATCAATTCGGAGGATTGCCCTTGGAGGACCCGACTGATCACGTGGAGACATTCTTGGAGTTCACCGATGCAATTAGGATTCATGGTGCCCCGGTCGATGCTATACGCTTGAGGTTATTCCCCTCCTCTCTTACTGGAAAGGCTAAGACTTGGTTGAAGCAAGTGCCTGCTAATACCTTGTCCACTTGGGACCAAATGGAGCAGGCATTCTTGGAGAAATTCTTCCCTCCATCCAAGACGGCTTACCTACGAACCCAGATCACCGGCTTCTTTCAAAAGGACGGAGAATACTTATCCGAAGCTTGGGATCGCTACAAAGGATTGCTGGAGTCTAGCCCACATCATGGACTCGAAAGGTGGTTGTTAGTGCACACCTTCTACAACGGATTGGATTACTCTTCGAAGGTGTCACTTGACTCCGCAGCTGGTAGAGCATTTATGAATAGGCCTCTGACTGAAGCATTCAATATCATTGAAAACGTAGCCGCCAACTACCACCAATGGGGCTCGGAAAGAGGTAATAACCCGAAAAAGATTTCGAGGGGTAATTTTGAAATGAATAGCACTGATCTTATTATGTCTAAAATTGACTCCCTGAATAAACGATTTGATCAACTTGAAAGAGCTAGTGTGAGTTCAATAGGTTCTACTAATATTGTTTGTGAGATTTGTGGAATGCAGGGACATGACATAATGGAGTGCCCACGAGGTATTGCCCATGGATCCGGCGCTTTAGGGGAACAAGTGAACTCTTGTCACAACTTCTACGACACGAACCTGAAGTTGCCAAACTATGTTCCCCCAAATTCTTACAACCAAGGAAGGAAGAACAGCCCTTACCTCTCCTACGAGAACTACAACAACACCCTGAACCACGAATTCCAAGAAGGCCAAGGTAATAGGAAACCCGCACCGGGGTATCCTCAGGTACAAAAGTCTAAACTTGAGTCTCTCTTGGAAAACTTTGTTGAAACTCAAACAAAACAAAATGAAGAGTTTAGGCAACAAGGTAGGGCAGTCAATGAGGCAACAAAAAAGTTAGCATCTAAGGTAGATAACTTAGTCATCCATAATAAGATGTTAGAAACTCAGATTGCCCAACAAGCTAGTACATACTCTATACCTAAGGGTACGTTTCTGGACAACCTGAAGTTAATCCCAATGAACATTGTAATGCCATATACTTGAGGGATGATAAGCTTGGGGTGGTTGAAAAGGATGTGGAGTGTGAGGAGGACATGAGCGAAGATGAAGAGATAGAACCAAAGTATGTCCCTCCACCACCGTACCAACCCCCAATACCTTTCCCACAAAGGTTGGTCAAGAAAAAGCAAGTAGAAACAGAAACTAAGAGCTTAATTGAGGAGCACAATGCCATGATAAAAACTAATATGCCTCCTAAACTAAAAGATCCAGGTAGTTTCTCTGTTGCTTGCTCAATTGGAGAAGTGAAAATAGACCAAGCCTTATGTGACTTAGGGGCTAGTGTGAGTTTGATGCCGCTTACTATCTTTGAGAGGTTAGGAGCCGAGAAATTGAGTCCATCCAAATTCCCTTTACAATTTGCGGATGGCTCAACTAAAACTCCTCTAGGCATACTAGAGAATGTCCCCGTAAAGGTAGAGAAATTTTTCATTCCTACCGACTTCATGGTGCTGGATATGAACGGGAATTCTAAATTCCCTATCATTCTTGGAAGGCCATTCTTGACCACAGCTGGAGCGATAATGGACGTAAAAAAATGGCAAGCTCTCTTTAAATGTAGAAGGAGGTAGGGTAGATTTTGATTTGATTAACTCGTATAACAACCCTCCTTTTGAGAGTCATGTGTGCAGGATCGATATAATGTCTCCAGAGGTGAAGGAAGAGCTCAACATGGAAGCAACTCCGAAGCTTTCCAAGACAAATGATGCACCAAATGGTGATGAAGTTGGAGTTGCTCATCATGTGGAGATAAAACTTCCGCCGGGAGGAAGTAAGGCCATGAAGCTCAGAGTGAAGAGAGCGAAGCGAAAGTGCAATTGGCCATATTAACAAAATCGGCCCTTTGAAGGACTTCCATGGAAGAGAAGTGTTCTTGCACTTCTAGGCCCAGCCGACCCCGATTGATTGAAAAAAGTATGGTCAAGCTTAAGACCGTAAATAGGCGTTTCTTGGGAGGCGACCCAAGTTTTCTTTCCCTTTTCCATTTTTTTTTTAATTTTGTTTTTGAATAATCTGAGTAGATTAAGAGAAACGGATCACTGATTGATGGTTTTGCCAAGTGTTTTCAGGTTATGAAGGAAGGAAGAGCAAAAAGCCAAGGACAAATAAAGTCAGAAGTCATCACGCCCAGGCCGTGACGGTGGTCACGGCCGTGATTAGCTAACCCAGAAGATCAGAAAGGATCACGACCCAGCCGTGATATCCATCACGGGCATGATGAGAAGGACCCTGAAGATCAGAATGCATCATGGCCTAGCCGAGATGGTGGTCACGGCCGTGACAGGCCATCTCCTATAGACCATAATTGATCACGGCCTAGCCGTGATGAGCATCACGGTCGTGACACATCTTCCAGCATCTCTTTGACTAGGCATGTGAGCCAACACCCGCTACCACCTCGGTGAGTTGTTCCATTTTTATCCTCTCTCCGAATTGATTATTTACATTGGGGACAATGTAAGTTTTAAGATTGGGGTATGGGTATTTTTGCAATTTTTTGCATTTTTGCATTTTTCATGTTGCATTCATATAAGCATAGTTTTGCATGATCACATGATTAGATTGCCCCTTGCTTAGATTATGCATCCAATTGAGAGAACTTGGTGCCAAATAAATTGAGATAGTGAATTTTTGAACCTATTTTTTTTATTCTTGTGACAAGGCTAAAAATAAAAATGCTTGAGATGATCTTTTGATAGTTGATAATTAGCATATGATTCCTTAGAATTGTGTTTCTCACTGATTTTAAACTACTAAATATGAGATTTTTGAGCCTAAAAGGGGTACTCACTAAATCTACCCCATCCTTTGTGATTGAGTGTTTTATTCCTCTTGGATTGTATTCTCTAGAACTTGACTTGAAACCGTTTTGAAACTTAAAAATTTTTTAAAACATTTTTGAAAATGATTGAGGCACTAGGTATTTTTCTGGCCTTCTGAGCTTTTATTGATTAAATGCTACCCCTTAGTTGCCCAATTTTGAGCCTAAAAGAATAAAATTCTTTTCTTGGTACCTTGAATTATTTTGATGAATGATGCTTGGTATGGCACCTTCTAAAGTATTGCAAAAAGGGTAAAAAGGTAGTTTGAAAAATGAATTGTGGGATGAGAAAGTTAGAAATATTTCTCTTGAATTGAAAATCTCCCCTTCTCCATATAAATTAAATAAAATAAACAAAAAAATGGAGAAGGAGATGAGAAAAAGAAAGTGAGAAATAAAATAAAATAAAAAACAAAGAAAGAAAGGTGGAAAAGTGAACTAAAGCCCAAAAAGGTATTTTAGAAGGTTGTTATGCTTCGCACTGTTTGATATTTTGTTTAGCCATTCTTGAATTTACCTTTTCTTGATTTCCCCACCTAACAATTAATCCCATGGCCCCACTACAACCAAAATAAAAGACCTCTTGATTCTTATGTGTTTTCATTAATAAAGTAGAGATTTGGTTAATAGTCAAGCTTATGGTAGGATACTTTCTTTGAGGAAATCGAACGAATTTTCATATACCCTTAACCACTTGAGTGAGGTGAGAAGAGTGCCCGAATCAGTGAGAATATGAATTTAGGAAACCTAAGCTTCTAATTGGACTTGAAATTGATTGTCTCTTGGGTATTTATTGAATATGCCTGTTGCTTGGATTAGTTACTCGGGTTCTAGAATTCACTGTCCATGCTTTGATTGATTATCTTTTCTGGCCTTAGTTATTGCTTGAGGACAAGCAAAGTCTTAAGCTTGGGATAGTTTGATGAGTGTGATTCCACCTCATATTTCATTGTCATTTTGCATGCATTTTCATATAGTTTAGGCATATTCAATTTGATTTTGGTTAGTTTTTACCTTGGAACGGGTAAGGCGGTTTTGTGGTATTATTGTGCAGGAATTAAGGATTAAAATGCTCGAGATTAGCCATGATGGAGCTTGCATGAAGTTGAGGCTTGAAAAGTAAAGAAAATGAGCCAAACAAAGCCCATTACGGCCTAGCCGTGACAGCCATCACGGTCGTGACAGACCAATCAGTGAAGCAGCTCCCAAGGTAGAATCCGTCACGGCCGTGACGCGCAATATTTGGATCTGAAGGAACTGATTTCATCTAAATTTGTGTTTAATTTGGATTCAAATTACCCTAATCTATAAATATGGCAATTAGGTAGAGACTAAGGAGGCCTTTTTGGGCTGCCACACTTAGGCAAAATTAGGATTCTCTTCTCCTTCTTCTTCTCATCTCTTAGGCTTTATTTTATGTTGTTGTTAATCAAGCTTGTCATCACCATGGCAATGCTTGACTAGTAGATTTATTTCTAGGGATTGGGGCTATGCCCAAGATCTTATTTATGTTATGAATTGAAGTTTTACCTTTGTTAATTTCGATTTTTCTTTACATCTGATATCTATTGTTTTAATTACTCGTAAATTCGGTGCACACTTAGTTGCGTGTTGACGAATCTAGGCAAGTATACCTAGTCGTACAAGTAATACGGTGGTGAGACCGTTTTATCGTTCCCACGAGGATTGTGACAAGTACTAGCACGTACCGAATCAATTACTATCTAAGCGGATATTTGGATTGAAGGGAGCTCAATAATAAATACCAAGCCTAATCAGATTCAAAACCTGAAATAAACAATTTAAAAAGAAACGTTCTTTGAGAATTTATGTCGAACACTTGGAAGGCAGTTAAAAGAATTCTTCAAATCTATGAACGATGTTGGGATTAGGTTCACTAAACTTCATCCCCATGCAATGAAATGACTAATAAACAGTTTCTACTTCAATTATGACAATCAATCCACTAGATTACTCAAGCCCCGATTCCTCGGATGACAAGAGCCTAAATCCACTAACAGACCCTAATTCCTTAGGTGGCCTAGATTAATGAATTTGCATGATGATTAGGGATTACACGATTGCTAAGAAACCTAAATCCATTCCTAGATACAAGGTTTACTAGGTGGTTGATTTCAGTTCTCGTTCTAATACGAATTTTCCAATTGCATACCAAAACAATAATCAAGTCATTGGGGTGCTAGCCACAACAAGCATTAAGCATGGAAATCAATCACTCATAAAGAAGCAAAAACTGTATTACAAGCTCAGGTCAAATACATGGATAATTCAGAAATAGTTCCACCTAACCCCAACAATGGGAGTTTAGCTACTCATGATCATAGCCAAAACTACAGAAATAGAGATGAAAAGGAGGAGAGACTCCATGGAATCCTTGTGCAACTGCCCCTGGTTCAGAGAGAGTGTTTGAGGGTCTCAAAAATGTTTTTCTCTGTTCTGCCCGTGCCTTTTTATAAATCAGGATTCACGTCACGACCGTGATGGCCATCACGGTCAGGTCGTGACGCTTTCTGCCTTGGGCACACTTTCAAAATATGTTTGTCACGACCGTGACACTCATCACGGCTAGGCCGTGATCGCTTCTGTCTCTACCAATTGGTCTGTCACGACCGTGATGGGTATCACGGCTAGGCCGTGACAGATTTTTCCTGGGAGGGTTCTGATTCAATTAACATGTCACGGCCGTGATGGACATCACGGCTAGGCCGTGACAGCTTCTGACTTTTGCCTTCTTTCTTCTCAATTGTTGCTCAATCACGGCCGTGATGGTCATCACGGCTGGGCCGTGATGGGCTCTGCTTGGGTCATTTTCTTCACTTTTCAAGCTCTGTCTTCATCCAATGTCCATCATGGCTACTCTTGAGCATTTTTCCTTAAATTCCTGCAAAACAACACCAAGAAACCGCCTCACCCGTTCCAAGTTAAAAACTAATAAAAATCAAACTAATCATGCCTAAACTATATGAAAAATGCATGCAAAAATGTACATGAAATATGATGCAAAATCACACTATCAAATCACCCAAAGCTTATTCAATTGCTTGTCCTCAAACAATCACTAAGGCCAGAAGAGATAAATAATCAAAGCGTGGATAGTGAACTAAGAACCCGAGTAAACAATCCAAGTAACAGGCATTTCAAATAATTCAGTAAGAGACAATCAATATCAAGTCCAATTATAAGCTTAGGTTTCTTAGACTCAAATTCTCACTGATTAGGGCACTCTTTCTCACCTGAAACTCACCCCAAGCTTGTTTATTTGCTTGGCTATCTTTCTCGCCTCACTCAAGTGTTCAAGGATATGTGACAATTCGCTCCATTTTCCTCAAGGAATGAATTCTATCATAGGCTTGACTATCAACCAAATCTCTACTTTATTAATGAAAACAATTAAGAATCAGGAGGTCTTTGCTTTGGTTGTAACGGGGCCATGGGATTAATCATTAGGTGGGGAATTCAAGAAAAGGACATTTCAAAAGGCTAAACACAATATCAAGCATGGCAAATCATGACACCTTCTAAAATACCTTTTTGGGTTTCGATTCACTTTTGCCACCTTTCTTACTTTCTTTTGCTTTTATTTCTCACTTTTCTTTTTGTCATCCCCTTCTCTATTTATATTTCTTTCTTTTATTTGGAGAAGGGGAGATTTTTCAGCTCAAGAGAAACTTTTTTCTGATTTTCTCATCCCATACTTTTTCAACTACCTTTTTACCCTTTTTGGTAATACTTTAGAAGGTGCCCTACCAAGCATATTTCATCAAAGTAATTTGAGGTACCAAGAAAAGTATTTTATTCATTTAGGCTCAAAATTGGGCAACTAAGGGGTAGCATTTAGTCATTCAAAGCTCAGAAGGCCGGAAAAATACTTAGTGCCTCAATCATTTTCAAAAATGTTTTCAAAAATTTTTAAGCTTCAAAACGGTTTCAAGTCAAGTTCTAGAGAAATACAATCCAAGAGGAATAACACTCTAACACAAGGAATGGGGTAGATTTAGTGAGCACCCCTTTTTGGCTCAAAGTCTCACATTTTAGTAGTTCAAAAATCAGTGAGAAACGGAAATCTACGGAACCACATGCTAATTATCAACTATCACAGATCATCTCAAGCATTTTTCATTTGTAGCCTTATCACAAGAATAAACAGAATTGGGTTCAACAATTCACTATCTCAATTTATTTGGCACTCAGTTCTCACAATCGGATGCAAAAATCTAAGAAAGGGGCAATCTAATCATGTGATCATGCAAACCTATACCTATGTGAATGCAACATGCAAAATGCAAATGCAAAATACCCCTACCCCAAGCTTAAAAATTTACATTGTCCCCAATGTAAACAATCAAGTTGGAGAGGGAAAAGAAAAATTGGAACGACTTACCGAGGCGGTAGAGGGTGCTGGCTCACATGCCTAGTCAGAAGGAATTGCATGAAAATTTGGGTCACGGCCGTGATGCTTATCACGGGCAGGTCGTGATGCATTCTGGTCCATAGGGGTAGCTTGTCACGGTCGTGACCTCCATCACGGTTAGGCCGTGATGCTCTCTGATCTTTAGGGTCCTCCCATCACGCCCGTGATGGGGATCACGACTGGGCCGTGATCCTTTCTGATATTCATGACTGGCCCATCACGGCCGTGACCAGTGTCACGGCCTGGGCGTGATGGCTGCTGACTGTGCTAGTCCTTGCCCTTTTGCATCTCTTTCCTTCTTACCCTGAACACACTTAACAAACCTATTAACAAATCTCTTGATCTTCTCAAATTATTCAAGAGTTAAAAATCAAAAACAAAAGAGAAATGAAAAGGAAACTTGGGTTGTCTCCTAATAAGAGCTTCTTTAACGTCACTAGCTTGACGGGTAGGTGATCTCAAGGGTCATGAAGGCGCACAGTTGAGATCAATCTCTCGATGTCACCACCCAAGTAGGCCTAGAGCCTTTGGCCATTGACTTTGAAAATCCTTTTTGAAGTAGGATCCTCCACTTCTACAGCTCCATGAGGTGAGATTTCTTTGACAATGAACGGTCCCGACCATTTGGACTTCAGCTTGCCCGGAAACAATCTCAGCCGGGAATTGAATAATAAAACTTGTTGTCTCGACTGAAATGTTTTCATGACGGTCTTCTTGTCATGGTAGGTCTTGACTCTCTGCTTGTAAATAGCTGCATTCTCATATGCATTAAGGCGCATCTCTTCTAACTCATGCAGCTGATTCACTCTTTTCTCACCCGCCAGAGTGGCATCAAAATTCAAGAACTTCAATGCCCAAAAAGCTCGATGCTCCAACTCTACGGGTAGATGACATGCCTTCCCATAGACCATCTGAAACGGAGATAACCCCACAGAAGTTTTCAGTGCAGTCCGGTAAGCCCACAAGGCATCGTCAAGCTTCCTTGCCCAATCTCTTCTTGAAACGGCTACAGTCTTTTCCAGAATTTTCTTAATCTCCCGGTTGGAGACCTCCGCTTGCCCATTTGTTTGCGGATGATATGGGGATGCCACCTTATGCCTCACATCATATTTGGTCAACACGTTTCTCAGTTGTGAGTTGCAAAAGTGAGATCCCCCATCACTTATAAGGACCCTTGGGACACCGAACCGGGCAAAGATGTTCTTCTTGATGAATTTAATCACTGTCTGGGCATCATTCCTCTGTGTTGCAATGGCCTCCACCCATTTGGAAACATAGTCCACCGCTACCAAGATTTATTGATTGGAGAATGAGGGTGGAAGTGGACCCATAAAGTCTATGCCCCAGCAATCAAATACCTCAACCTCCAATATGTTCTGCAGTGGCATCTCATCCCTTTTTGAAATGTTCCCGGTCCTTTGGCACTTGTCACAACTCTTCACATGATTGAAAGAGTCTTTGAAGATTGAGGGCCAAAAGAGCCCAGATTGGAGGACCTTTGCAGCTGTCCTATCCCCATTGTAATGTCCACCATATGGTGAGTTACGACAATGCCACAAAATTTTCCTTGCTTCCTCTTGACTAACACACCTCCTCCATAAGCCATCCGGTCCAACCTTGAATAGAAATGGGTCATCCCACATGAAATGGTTGGCATCCCGGAAGAAATTCTTCTTTTGTTGCCAAGTGAGGTGCTCTGGAACAATATTGGCTGCCTTGAAATTTGCCATGTCGGCAAACCATGGTCTTTCATGCACCAGAAATAAGGCCTCATCCGGGAACTCATCCCGAATGTCCTTTTCTTTTGCAGCCACCTCTTCATTCACCAACCGGGACAAGTGGTCAGCCACCACATTCTCACTGCCCTTTTTGTCCTTGATGACTAAGTCAAACTCCTGCAACAATAGAATCCACCTTATGAGTCTTGGTTTAGAATCTAACTTAGTCGACAAATATTTAATTGCAGCATGATCAGTGAAAACAGTGACTTGTGATCCAATTAAGTAGGAACGAAATTTTTCCAATGCAAACACTATGGCTAGCAACTCTTTTTTAGTTTTTACGTAATTTACTTGGTTCTCATTGAGAACCTTGCTAGCATAGTGAATGACATGGAAAAAATTTTCCCTCTGCTGTCCCAAAACTGCCCCAATTGCGTAGTCACTGGCATCACACATTAATTCAAATGGTGACTCCCAGTTGGGTGCAACAAGAATGGGAGCGGTGATTAACTTTTCTTTCAAAACCTGAAAAGAGGTAAGACAAGCAGAATCAAACACAAATGGTGTGTCCTTGCTCAAAAGGCCACACAACGGCTTGGCTATCTTTGAGAAGTCCTTGATGAACCGCCAGTAAAAACTTGCATGCCCAAGGAAACTCCTCACACCCTTGACATTCACTGGTGGAGGCAGTTTCTCAATCACATCAATCTTGGATTTATCCACTTTGATCCCCTTAGCTGAAATTTTGTGCCCAAGCACAATGCCTTCCTGCACCATAAAATGACACTTCTCCCAATTTAAGACTAAATTGGTATTCGTGCACCTCTTTAACACAGCAGCAAGGTTAGACAAACAATTATCATAAGAGGAACCGAAAATAGAAAAATCATCCATGAAAACTTCAATGTATTTTTCTACCATATTAGAGAAAATGGAAAGCATGCACCTTTGAAATGTCGCAGGCGCATTACAAAGTCCGAAAGGCATCTTCCGATAGGCAAAAACTCCAAAAGGGCATGTGAATGCAGTTTTCTCTTGGTCTTCCGGGTTAACCGCAATTTGGTTATAACCCGAATAACCATCCAAGAAACAGTAATGAGCTTGCCCGGCCAACCTCTCTAACATCTGGTCCATGAATGGAAGTGGGAAGTGATCCTTCCTAGTAGCTTGGTTTAGCTTCCGGTAATCTATACACATTCGCCAACCGGTTACCGTTCTAGTTGGGATCAACTCATTCTTCTCGTTGTGCACGACGGTCATGCCACCTTTCTTTGGAACCACTTGTACTGGACTCACCCAAGCATTATCGGAAATCGGATAGATCATTCTAGCTTCAAGGAGTTTCAGCACCTCCTTCCTTACCATTTCTTTCATTGTGGGATTGAGCCTCCTTTGCGGTTAGACCGTCGGTTTAAATTCAGTCTCCATCATGATCTTGTGCATACAAAACATGGGGCTAATACCTTTCAAATCTGAGATGGACCATCCAATAGCTGTTTTATGCTCTCGAAGCACCCTTACAAGTTTTTCCTCTTCCAATCTGGACAATACATTGCTCACTATGACAGGGTCTTCATCATTCTCACCAAGAAAGACATACTTCAAGTGGGGAGGTAGAGGCTTAAGCTCTAACTCGAGCTTCTCTTGGACTTCATCCTTTTTTAGCTCTTCCTTCTTAGTGTTGACAGCAAGTTGCTTGGGTTGAGCTTCCAGATCACACAAACAGTCTTCTATTTCCTTCTCCTCTTCCTCATCAAGATTTTCAATAGAATTCACAAATACCTTCTCAAGAGTAGAGGAATGGTGCTGCTGTGCAAAGGCTTCTTTAGCCACTACTTCCACAAGGTCCATGCGGAAACAATTCTCTTTATCACTCGGGCGATGCATAGCTTCAAATACATTAAAAGTGACCTCTTCATCTTGCACTCTGAGTCAAAGTTGGCCCTTTTGTACATCTATCAAAGCACGACCAGTTGCTAGAAAAGGTCTCCCCAATATAAGTGGAACTTCTGCATCCTCCTCCATGTCTAGTATCACAAAATCTGCTGGGAAGATAAACTTGTCCACTTTAACCAAGACATCTTCCAAAATACCATAAGGACGCTTGATTGATCTGTCTGCTAGTTGCAATGCCATCCTTCTTGGCTTCACCTCACCACCTCCAAGCTTGTTCAAAATTGAAAGCGGCATCAAATTGATACTCGCTCCCAAGTCACACAAGGCCTTTCCAATAGCAACACTCCCAATATTGCAAGGGATTGTAAAACTACCAAGATCTTTAAGCTTTGGAGGTAGCTTCCTTTGAAGTATTGCACTACACTCTTCTGTCAAGGCAACAGTCTCACCTTCTTTGAACTTTCTTTTCTTCGTGAGCAACTCCTTCATGAACTTTGCATAAGTGGGCATCTGCTCTAGTGCTTCGGCAAAGGGTATGTTGATTTGCAGCCTTTTGAAGATGTCAAGAAACTTGGTAAACTGATCTTCCTTCTCCTTTTTCTTGCTCAAATGAGGATATGGCAACTTCACATAAGAGGGGATCTCTTGAGGCTTGTCTCCATCTTTCAAAATCTAACTTTTAGTCCTCCTCAAAATTGAATTCTCATCCACTAGCTTCTCCCTCTTGTCTTTTTCACTTTCTTTTTCTTCCTCCTCTACTACAACCTCTTTGCCGTTTTCTTTATTCAAATCAGATTTTTCAGCAATCACCTCTGTTTTTTCATTAACTCTCTGATTTTTCACCAAAGGCTCGCCACTCTCTTCCTCAAGGCTTTTACCACTCCTCAAAACAATAGCCTTACAATGCTCTTTAGGATTAGTTTGAGTGTTACCTGAAAAACTGTTGCTAGATTGCTCCGCTAGTTGCTTTGCAATTTGTCCAACTTGAACCTCCAAGTTCTTTATAGAAGCATCGGTGTTTTTCTGGTTTGATATGGACATTTGCATGAACTGATTGAGGGTGTTCTCTAAGATAGAAGTCCAGTCTTGAGGCGGTTGTGTAGGAAGAGGCTTGCTTGCTTGTCCGGCATCTTGTTTCCAACCAAAACTCAATTGATTCCTCCACCCTTGGTTGTAATTGTTGGAGTATTGGTTGTTGCCTTGCCACCCATAGTTCCCCATATAATTAGCTTCCTCATGGGAACTAGGTGTTGCCTCATATCTTCCATTATCATGATCACCTCCACAAAAATCACATCTCATTACCTGTTGATGTGGCATGGTTGTCCCTTGAACAGTTTGGAGTTGTTGTGGGAGTTGAGCTAGTTTCTTGGTGATGGACTCCAGTTGTTGTGTCATGAGCTTATTCTGAGCCAAAAGTGCAGTTTGTGAATCTAACTCCAACACTCCCCTTCTTGATGTGGGACCCCGATCATGATGCATCAAATAGTCATTAGATGCCATAGCCTCTATCAAAATCAGTGCTTCCTCCGCTGTCTTTGTGTTTATAGACCCTCCAGCTAAGGCATCCAACATATACCTGGTTGACGGTCTCAATCCATTGCAAAATGTTTGCATTTGGGTATGATCGTCACACCCATGATTTGGACATCTTCGGAGCAATTCCTTGAATCTTTCCCAGGTGTCATGAAGGGTCTCACCCTCTTGTTGAGCAAAGCTTATAATATCACCCCTTGTCTTGACAAATCTTGAGGTGGGGAAGAATCTTGCCAGAAATTTTGCCTCTAAGTCATCCCATGTAGTGATGCTCCCCCTTGGTTGAGATTGGAGCCAAGCCTTGGCCCTATCTCTTAGAGATAAGGGAAATGCCCTTAGGCGAATTGCATCCTCAGAGGCACCATTATGCTCCATAGTATCACATATCTCAATGAAGTTGGAGATATGACTATTAGGATCCTCCTTTTCCAACCCAGTAAATTGATTTTGTGAAACCAAATTCAAGAGAGCTGGCTTGATTTCAAAATTGTTGCAGTTAATTGGGGGCCTCACTATGCTAGTGACATGCCGATTGACATTTGTATTGCCGTAGTCCCCAAGTGTCCTCCGTGGTGGAGCACCTTCACCATTGCCTGCCATCCTGAGTTCTCCTTGATGAACTTGAGAAGTGGAAGTCTCTTGTTCTTCTTCTTGTTGTTATAACAGTTTCTGCTCTCTTGCTTGCCTCCGATTCTCCCTGGCTGTTCTTTCTATTTCAGGATCGTAAAGGAGTTGGTTAGTCGGGATAGTACCTCGCATGCACAAACAGTCTAGCAACCAAGAGTGTTAGCATAAAATGACAGCACACAAAAACAGCAAACAAACCAGAAAAAAAAATGACAGCAAAGCAAAACAGAAAAATGTAACAGCCAGCAGATTATAACAGAAATTTTTTTTGCTTAAATTAGTAACCGAAATGGGTATGCTAATATTGAAACACAATCCCCGGCAACGGCGCCAAAAACTTGTTGACGAATTTAGGCAAGTATACCTAGTCGTACAAGTAATACGGTGGTGAGACCGTTTTATCGTTCCCACGAGGATTGTGACAAGTACTAGCACGTACCGAATCAATTTCTATCTAAGCGTATATTTGGATTGAAGGGGGCTCAATAATAAATACCAAGCCAAATCAGATTCAAAACCTGAAATAAACAATTTAAAAAGAAAAGTTCTTTGAGAATTTCTGTCGAACACTTGGAAGGCAGTTAAAAGAATTCTTCAAATCTATGAACGATGTTGGGATTAGGTTCACTAAAATTCATCCCCATGCAATGAAATGACTAATAAACAGTTTCTACTTCAATTATGACAATCAATCCACTAGATTACTCAAGCCCCGATTCCTCGGATGACAAGAGCCTAAATCCACTAACAGACCCTAATTCCTTAGGTGGTCTAGATTAATGAATTTGAATGATGATTAGGGATTACACGATTGCTAATAAACCTAAATCCATTCCTAGATACAAGGTTTACTAGGTGGTTGATTTCAGTTCTCGTTCTAATACGAATTTTCCAATTGCATACCAAAACAATAATCAAGTCATGGGGGTGTTAGCCACAACAAGCATTAAGCATGGAAATCAATCACTCATAAAGAATCAAAAACTGTATTACAAGCTCAGGTCAAATACATGGATAATTCAGAAATAACTCCACCTAACACCAACAATGGGAGTTTAGCTACTCATGATCATAGCCAAAACTATAGAAATAGAGATGAAAGGGAGGAGAGACTCCATGGAATCCTTGTGCAACTGCCCTTGGTTCAGAGAGAGTGTTTGAGGGTTTCAAAACTGTTTTTCTCTGTTCTGCCCGTGCCTTTTTATAAATCAGGATTCGTGTCACAGCCGTGATGTCCATCACGGCCAGGACGTGACGCTTTCTGCCTTGGGCGTGCTTTCAAAATATGTTTTTCACGACCGTGACACTCATCACGGCTAGGCCATGATCGCTTCTGTTTCCACCAATTGGTCTGTCACGGCCGTGATGGGTATCATGGCTAGGCCGTGACAGATTCTGCCTGGGAGGGTTCTGATTCAATTAACATGTCACGACCGTGATGGACATCACGGCTAAGCCGTGACAGCTTCTGACTTTTGCCTTCTTTCTTCTCAATTGTTGCTCGATCACGACCGTGATGGTCATCACGGCTGGGCCGTGATGGTCATCACGGCTGGGCCGTGATGGGCTCTGCTTGGGTCATTTTCTTCACTTTTCAAGCTCTGTCTTCATCCAAGCTCCATCATGGCTACTCTTGAGAATTTTTCCTTAAATTCCTGCAAAACAACACCAAGAAACCGCCTCACCCGTTCCAAGGTAAAAACTAATAAAAATCAAACTAATCGTGCCTAAACTATATGAAAAATGCATGAAAAAATGTACATGAAATATGATGCAAAATCACACTATCATTGCGTGTCGTAGATATTCTAAGGAGGAACCTAGCGTTGAACTTAGGTATCGGATCTATAGAATCAGACTTAGGACTTAAATCACGAGAGTTAGAAGCGGTCCTTCGAGGATTAACGAATTGTCACAAAGCGTAAAGGGTTCACTCTAAATTCAACTACCACGAGAGTAGGGGTTGGTTTAATTGGGCACGGTTTTTGTAACCCGAGAGGGAGCATTAACTAATTTAGGATAAATTCGCCTTCAAAGTAATTTAGATAATTAACAATGGGTAGTCAATTTAGTAACATAAGCGATCTTGTTGGTAACCCAATTCCTAGGAATCCCTTTTGAATTTGAAAACCCCCAATTTGAATTGCTTTCTTATTTTGTTTAATTGCGATATTAAATTTTATTGTTACTTGATTCTTATTTCAAAAATCAAAACCTTTTCAAAATTCATTTTTTTATAGTCCAGTTTAATCGATTTGATAATTAGTTGTGATTTGAGATCACGGTCTCTGTGGGATCGATATCCTTTTATTACTTGGCGACGAATCTGGTACACTTGCCGGAGTCACGCGACACCAGTTGTCTTGCAGACCCTTAAGGAAAAGCAGGTTTATGCTAAGCTGTCTAAGTATGAGTTCTGGTTAGAGGAAGTGAGCTTCTTAGGACATGTCATCTCTAAGGGTGACATAGCAATGGACCTAGCTAAGGTAGAGATGGTGCTCCAGTGGGAAGCGCCAAAGTCTGTAATCTAGATTAGGAGTTTCCCTGGGTTAGCTGGGTACTATAGGCGGTTCATAGAAGGTTTCTCTAAGATAGATTTACCCATAACCCGTCTCACCAAGAAGGGACAGTTGTTTGTGTGGGACTCTAAGTGTGAAGAGAGTTTCCAAACCCTTAAGGATTGGTTGACATCAGCACCGGTGTTAGTTTTGCCAGATCCTTGTGAACCTTTCGAGTTTACTGCGATGCTTCTAAGCAAGGGTTAGGTGGTGTGTTGATGCAGAATAGTAATGTAGTTGCTTATGCTTCTAGGCAGTTGAAAACCCATGAGAAGAACTACCCTACCCATGACCTAGAGCTAGAAGCTGTGGTATTTGCCTTAAAGATCTGGAGGCATTACCTTTATAGAACGAGGTTTGAGGTCTTTAGTGATCACAAGAGTTTGAGGTATCTCTTTGATCAGAAGGAGTTGAATATGAGGCAGCGTATGTGGATGGAGTTCTTAAAGGATTATGACTTCGAGCTGACCTATCACCCAGAAAAGGCCAATGTGGTGGTCGATGCCTTGAGTAGAAAAACCTTGCATATCTCCGCTTTGATGGTTAGGGAGATGGATCTGATTGTGAGTTTACCCCTAAGAGTATTAGGCTTGGTACCTTGAAGGTTACCAATAGCTTGATGGATCAGATTAGAGAGGGTCAAAAGTTAGATAAGTTTCTCTTAGACCAGCGAGAATTGCTGACTTAGGGCAGAGACCTTAGTTTTAAGGATGGCAGTGATGGGGTCATGATGTTTAAGGATAGAGTGTGCATACGGATGTTCCTGAGCTTAGGAAGTTGATCCTTGAGGAAGGACATAAGAGTGGGTTGAGTGTACACCCAGGTGCCACCAAGATGTATCAGGACCTTAAAAGGATGTTTTGGTGGCCTAGGATGAAAAAGGACGTGAATTAGTTTGTGTATGTGTGCCTAGTTTGTCAGAAAGCCAAGATAGAACACCAAAAGCCTTCAGGTAAGTTGCAACCTTTGAGTGTCCCAGAATGGAAATGGGATAGTATCTCCATGGGTTTTGTTTCTGGACTCCTTAGGACTCCAGCTGGTTTTGAGGCTATATGGGTTGTTGTGGATAGATTGACTAAGTCTGCCCATTTCATCCCTATGAACATGGAGTATCCTTTAGAGAAGCTGGCTAAGTTGTACATCAAGGAAATAGTTAGGCTTCAATGTGTACCCTCTAGCATAGTATCAGATAGAGACCCGAGGTTTACCTCTAGGTTCTGGGAGAGTTTGCAGCATGCTTTAGGGACAAAGCTTAGTGATGTGATCCTAGGAAGCATAACCTTAATGGGCTAATTGGGGCAAATCAACTTTGAAGCAAATCCAAATCAAACCAACTTCATAATTTTGACTGTTTCTTGAGTTGTTGATATCTGATTGAAGTGATCTTGGATGCGTCGGAAATCTTAGAAGATTATCTACAAATATTATTTTTGACTCAAGACCTGATTCGATGTCTATCATGACTTAAATTGGGCTACAAGTTTAGCACGAAATTTTGTGCGGGTTTTGATTTAGTTAGACTTGTAATTGGGCTTAAGAGTGTTCCAAGCCCATTAGGACTTAGAGTAGCTTTCACCTCAAGTAAGACTAGCTTGCATCTTAAGTTAGAGTAGCTTGCACTTCAAGTTAGTCTAGCTTGCACCTTAAGTAGGATGAGCCTATAAACAGGCTTCATGTAAATCATTTTTAAAGTTTAAATACATTTGAGTTTTCTCATACTTGAGATTTCTAGAGAGAGTTGAGAGTTCTCCTCTTCTTGGTTCTTGAATTGAACCTTTGATTCTTATCTTGAATATCATTATTCAAGTGGTGAATCCTCCTTTGGCTTATCAATTCAATCTTCAACTCCATGAAGCATTGATTGTGTCGCCTTCTTCTTCTTCTCTACCTCTTCCATTTTCTACTTTGTGTTCTTTAATTCTTGCACTTTAATTTTCTGCACTTTAATTTTTGTTCTTGCTATTTCAATTCATATACAATTGTACTCTTCTACTCCTTTTGGTTTCTCTTGATTCTCACTTGAGATTCAAGTTTCATTCAATTGTTCTTGTTTGTGTTTGATCTTGAATTTAAAGCAATTAGTTCAAAGAAATATCCTCAAATGTTTAGTGATCAATCCTTGATCATATCATGTGGTATCTAGAGCTAGATCTTTGATCTTCAATTGTTTTGAATTTTTGATCAATTTTTTTTTTCAAATTCTATGACGATCTTTGAGTTAGAGCCAAATTCATGTTGAAAATTTCACATGCTAGTGGCACCATTTACCACAAGAATTGGATGATGAAAAGTAATTTTAATCCAATTGTGGTCATGGATCTAGAATTTGAAATGAGTTTGAATTGATCTTGCTTGAATTTTTGGTGAAAATTTTTTCCCTCTACATTTTCACTTTCAAATTTTATGCTCCATTTCTTGCATGTGCTCTTCCATCACATGTGATTTTGGTTGCTCCTTGAAAATTCAAGCATAGATCTATTTTCCTTACTTTGTGAATTTGAACAATTGCAAAATTCAAATTCAAATTTCAATTCAATAGTAAGATTGATTCAAATTTTAATCAAAAGTGCTTCAATGATTTCAAATTTTTAGAACCTAATAGATCTTCATAAAATTCAAATTGTGGAAATAATGTGTTTATCATCCACTTGAATGAAATATCTAGGTCTCTAATTACTTGAATTTGTGCTCATATACTTGGAAATTATTTTACACTACTTGAATTGTTCATATTTCCAAGTATTACACCAATTATGTTCCAATTTGTTCATGATTGAAGGATCTTTTTATAAATTCTAAAATTAAGTGTAATTGCTGTGAAAATTGTAATTAGAAAAAGTCAAGTGGCTGAAGTTTAAAAAAAATAAAAAAAAATCTGGTTTAAAAAGAAAAAGTGGGCCAAAACCGTAAATATACAAAGTTTTGGGGCAAAAGTTCAAATTCTGGAAAATTCCAGCAAAAGGTAAAAGACTTGCCACCATTTCACATGCTTGTATTTGTATAGATCCTTCACAAATTGGGGTAACACATTTCCCATTTATCGTTACTTGTTCACCAACACTTTGATTAAATTTGAATTACACTTTGTTGAACTCTTTCAACTTGTCTTCTTCACATCAATTTGAGTGTGCAATTCTTCTTGAACCTTTTCTTGCTTGTCTTCTAAACTCCATTAGTTTTGTATTAGTTGTTTTCAAAATTCTTGACCTCTTTGAATTGATTGCCTATTGGTTGATTTTTCATTTGTTTAATGGAGACTAATTGTTGAGAATCTTGTTTCAATTTGTAGATCCCTTAAAGAGGAAACTCTTGAGTGGAAAGAGACAAGAGAGAAAATCAGCTTGTAAAAGTCTACATTGAGTGATATATACGAGTGGTGATCTTTGAGTGAATGGTGAGTGAGTGGTGAGGTCCTTGTTATATTCATTTTTGACTTGTAATATTTTCTTTCACTTGTATTTTAAGTGTATTTGTTCCTTGTTGGATTGTACTTAATTATTTTTTTTATTTTTGGTGGTGTAATTGTTCTTATTGGTGTAATCTTCATTTGATTTGTGTAACTTTCAATTGTCTGGAATTTGTATGTAATTTCTCAAATTGTAAGTGCACCATGACTTCACTACATGAAGAAGACAATGAAGATTCTCCTCCATCATCACCAAGAACAAGGAACTTGAATAGGAAGTTGGATAGAATGACAAACCACATGGAAAGAATGTTTGAAAGATTGGAAATACTTGAGAACAAAGAAGGATCAAGGCATACCAACTCTCATAGAGGTTCATCACATTCCGAAGACAACCATGAGGAAAGACCTAGATTTGATAGATGGAGACCTAGACGTGAGCATAGAGGAAGAAAGCATGACAAGGATGACAAGTTGCATAATGTGAAGGTGAAGATCTCTAGCTTCCATGGGAAGAGTGAACCCGATGCTTACTTGGAATGGGAGACCAAATTGGAGCACATATTCTCTTGCTACCACTATAGTGAAGAAAAGAAAGTAAAGGTAGCTAGTCTAGGATTTCATGATTATGCTTTAATTTGGTGTGATCAATTGTATAAAGAGATAAGAAGGTATGATGAGGAACCAATTAGTACTTGGAGAGAAATGAAGAGGGTTTTGAGAAAAAGATATGTACCTTCAAGCTACACTAGAGACCTACAACATGCACTCAAGGTTGAAGCACAAGTGAAGAGAAAGAACTCCTTCAAGAAGGAGGGTGACTCATCAAAACAACTTGGATTTGTTGGTAAAAGTGGATCAAAGGCCACATTTCCTAATTATAAACCTTCCACTTATACCATTTCTTATTTTCCTTCTATGTACCACACCAAAAAGATTACTCTTGTACCCCTCCCTACTCAAGAAATTGGTGAGGCTCAAACAAAAATGAGAGAGAAAAGGGAGCTTTAGAGAAAAGCCAAGAGTGAAAAAGAAGAAAAAGAAATAAATGCAAAAGAAAAGAATGTGCCAACAAATAATATGGAAAAGGCAATTGGCACAAGTGGGTAAAACTTTTGCGACAATCAAAAGGTTAAGGAACAAGATGGCAAATAATGCATAGTTTTAAAAGAAAAAGATGTAAAGAAAATACCTTTGGAAAACCATCCATTGTATTTACTTTACTCCAACATTTTTGGTAACAAGTCTCTTCCATCTTTTTCTTTACCTACTACCTTTGAGTTTCTTTTGGATAAACTTCAAGCCACTCCTCAAGAAACTAAAGAAATTCAAAGGCTTCTAGTAATCCACAATGATGCTATCTTGGTACATAGAAAAACACAAGTAAATCTTCTTGAACATTTAAAATGTGTTTTGTTATTACTTAAGAAAGAAAAACCTTTTGCTAATCTTGAAAAATACACTTTTTGTACCACCAAAGTGGAATGTTTGGTCTATGTTTTAAGTGCTAAAAGTGTGCATATTGATAAGGTTAAAAGTAATGTAAAAGAATTTTTCTTAGTAGGGCAACCAATTAATCATATTCAATTTAATGATGTTTGCTTGCCTATTAATACTTCTACCTTAACTATGTGCATTGAACCTATTTTGCAAATTCAAAAGCAACTAATGCACATCCATCAAGGTTCTCATTCATTGAGAGAACTAAGACATATTAAATATCTTTCCAAATGTTTCTCTCAATAATAGACAAACATTACCAAACAACCTTCAAGGGATTCCACCTTGTGAAAAATATTTGAAAGGGTTGTTCACAAAACTTGTTTTCAAAAGGGTGGTTTTTGACCCGGGAGGAAGGGTTGAGAATTACAACGATAATAAGGGAGTTGCCTTCCCAAATAAAGGAGTTTCCTTCCCCAAAACTTTTTTTTAGGATCTTTATAAAAGAATAAACCTAAACATCTTCTCTTTAATGTAGGATTAAAATTCAGGACGAATTTTCTTCAAGAAGGAGGGGATGATGCGATTCTAGGAAGCACAACCTTAATAGGCCAATTGGGGCAAGTCAACTTTGAAGCAAATCCAAATCAAACATACTTCACAACTTTGGTTGTTTCTTGAGTTGACGATGTCCGATTGAAGTGATCTTTGATGTGTTGGAAATCTTAGACGATTATCTACAAGTTTAGCACGAAATTCTGTATGAGTTTTGATTTAGTTAGGCTTGTAATTGGGCTTAAGAGTGTTCCAAGCCCATTAAGACTTAGAGTAGCTTACACCTCAAGTAAGACTAGCTTGCATCTTAAGTTAGAGTAGCTTGCACTTCAAGTTAGTCTAACTTGCACCTTAAGTAGGATGAGCCTATAAATAGGCTTCATGTAAATCATTTTTAAAGTTTGAATACATTTCAGTTTTCTCATACTTGAGATTTCTAGAGTTGAGAGTTCTCCTCTTCTTGGTTCTTGAATTGAACCTTTGATTCTTATCTTGAATAGCCTTATTCAAGTGGTGAATCCTCCTTTGGCTTATCAATTCAATCTTCAAGTCCATGAAGCATTGATTGTGGCGCCTTCTTCTTCTTCTCTACCTCTTCCATTTTCTACTTTGTGTTCTTTAATTCTTGAACTTTAATTTTTTTGCACTTTAATTCTTGTTCTTGCTATTTCAATTCATATACAATTGTGCTCTTCTACTCCTTTTTGTTTCTCTTGATTCTCACTTGAGATTCAAGTTTTATTCAATTGTTCTTGTTTGTGTTTGATCTTGAATTTAAAGCAATTAGTTCAAAGAAAGATCCTCAAATGTTTAGTGATCAATCCTTGATCATATCACTTAGGCTTAGTTCAGCTTATCACCCACAGACCGATGGGCAGTCTAAAAGGACCATCCAGTCCTTAGAGGACTTGTTGAGAGCTTGTGTGCTAGAGTAGTCTGTTAGTTGGGACAAGTTTTTGCCCCTGATAGAGTTCACATACAACAACAAATTTCATTCCAGTATTGCGATGACACCTTATAAGGCTCTTTATGGGAGGAGATGTAGGACACCCTTGTGTTAGAATGAACCTGGTGACAATGTGGTGCTAGGACCTGAGGTAGTGCAAGAAAAAACAGAAAAGTGAGGATGATTCAGGAAAAGTCGAAAGTGGCACAAAGTAGGCAAATGAGCTATCGTGACAAAAGGAGGAAAGCGCTCGAATTCCGGGAAGGTGATCATGTGTCCTTGAGAGTTACTCCAACGACTGCGGTTGGTAGAGCGATGAAAGCAAGCAAGCCATCTATTATTAGGTGATCCGAGTCCTTCCTACCTTGGTGAACAAGTGCAGAATCTTCAAGGATGCTTACGAGGCCAGGATCGCAAGCCATAAAAGTTCAGATATCTAGAGCAGTAAGGACGAAGATCAGAAGAACGAGGTGAGACAAAGTCTAACCCCCAATCGACAGAGACTTCAAGCAGAATGGCAAGGAATCACAGTTCTTAGAAGGTAAGTCTAAGGATAGGGATTCTCCTAAACATGTCATATGTGGAAAACGTGGAGAAGGTCACTATACCCATCAATGCAAGGAGCTGAACATCATCTGTTTCAAGTGTGGCAAATATGGTCACCTCAGCTGGAACTGCAAAGGAGAAAAGTTAGAACCACAAAGTGCTAGCAGGAATCAGAGTGCGCAGCAGAAGCTTAGTGTAGATAGAGCCTCCAAGTCCGTGACCTCAACCCAAGGTATGCGCCTAATTGGTGAAAATTTAACTAGTTAAGGTGATAGAAATTCGAAGACAAAATTTTTATAAGGGGGTGGAATTGTAACACCCCGTTTTTCATAAATAAGCTTAATGAATTTTTTTATATTATATATATGTTTTCATATGCTTGTTAGGTTGTTTTTGATGTCTAAGTTCATGGTTGTGAAAGTTTAGCCTTAGAAAGGTTCAACCCTTTTAGAGTCCTAGTAACATGTTTCACCATTTTGGTAATATCTTGAGTTCTAGATGTCCGATCGAGGTGATATTTGTGACGTTGGAAAGATAATAGAATTATCTACAAGTTTTATTTCTAGTGTTTTTTCCAAATCGATCATCTAGGTGGTCTCTAAAGGCAGTCTCGCAAGGATTGATCACTAAACATTTGAGGATCTTTCTTTGAACTAATTAATTTAAATTCAAGATCAAACACAAACAAGAATAATTGAATGAAACTTGAATCTCAAGTGAGAATCAAGAGAAACAAAAAGGAGTAGAAGAGCACAATTGTATATGAATTGAAATAGCAAGAACAAGAATTAAAGTACAGAAAATTAAAGTGCAAGAATTAAAGAACACAAAGTAGAAAATGGAAGAGATAGAGAAGAAGAAGAAGGCGCCACAATCAATGCTTCATGGAGTTGAAGATTGAATTGATAAGCCAAAGGAGGATTCACCACTTGAATAAGGATATTCAAGATAAGAATCAAAGGTTCAATTCAAGAACCAAGAAGAGGATAACTCTCAACTCTCTCTAGAAATCTCAAGTATGAGAAAACTCAAATGTATTCAAACTTTAAAAATGATTTACATGAAGCCTATTTATAGGCTCGTCCTACTTAAGGTGGAAGCTAGACTAACTTGAAGTCCAAGCTAGACTAACTTGAAGTGCAAGCTACTCTAACTTAAGATGCAAGCTACTCTCACTTAAGGTGTAAGCTACTCTAAGTCGTAATGGGCTTGGAACACTCTTAAGCCCAATTACAAGCCTAACTAAATCCAAACCCGTACATAATTTCGTACTAAACCTGTAGCCCAATTTAAGTCATGATAGACGCCGAATCAGGTCTTGAGTCAAAAATAAGATTTGTAGATAATCTTCTAAGCTTTCAAACGCATCCAAGATCACTTCAATCGGACATCTACAACTCAAGAAACAGCCAAAATTGTGAAGTATGTTTGATTTGGATTTGCTTCAAAGTTGATTTGCCCCAATTGGCCCATTAAGGTTGTGCTTCCTAGGATCACATCATCCCAAGGTTTGGTGAACTACCGGTGTTGGTGGTTCTATGGCCAATACGGATATGTAACTCCGAAGTCGTTCATCCTGAGTTAGTTGGATCCACATGCATAATGGAGTAGCGGAGTGGTGTTGCATTGCACCGCATAGTATACTTGGTTGGTTTATGATGTTTATATGTGTATATATATGCTTGTGATGTTGTTATGCCATGATTTATGATCATCTTATTCCTATCTCCATGCCGTTGTGAGGTTTTCTTACTCCCCGTTTCTCTATTTTCTGTTTGGCATGTATCGTTTTATGCAGAGGACGGCGAGCAGCCAGGAGAGGAGTGACTCTCAGGAGCCGCAACTCTTTAGTTAGGATTTCCAGTTTCAGTTGTTTAGCCAGTTTTCAGTTGTATTCCGAGGATTTTATTTTGGAACGGTTATACCAGCTCTGTACGTGACATCGGGGTTGGGTTATGTTTGCCTTAGTTTCATGTTATGTTTCCTTCAATTCCTTTAAGCCTGGTTTTTATTTCCTTTTGTTGAATTAGTGTATGTGGGACCTTTCTACCCATGAACCTTTTTATTAAAGGACATATGTTTTATGTTTTATCTTTATCTTTTATGCTTTATAACATGCGGGGTAGTTGGGTGTCACACTTGTGGTCCTACCCAACTCGAGGGATTAATCTACGCAGTTGCACGCACGGATGATTGATGTACTCCGGCAAGTGTACCGGTTTCGTCGTCAAGTAATAAAAAGATTGATCCCACAGAGATCGTGATCTCAAATAACAATTAATTATTAAATCAATTAAACTGGACTGTATGAAAAAGGATTTGGAAAAGATTTGATTTTTGTAATAAGAATTAACTAGAAAATCATATATTTAAGAACGCGATCAATTAAAATAGGAAAGTAAATCGATTAGGGGTTTTTCAAATCAAAAGAGATTCCTAGGAATTGGGTTACCAACAAGATTGTCCATGTTACCGAATTGACTACCCCTTGTTAATTATCAAAATTGCTTTGAAGGGGAATTTATCCTCAATAAGTTAATGCTCCTTCTCGGGTTACAAGAACCATGCCCAATTAAACCAACCCCTACTCTCGTGGTAATTGATTTTAAATTGAACCCTTTAAGTTTTGTGACAATTCGTGAACCCTCGAAGGACCGCTTCTAACTCTGGTGATTTAAGTCCTAAGTTTGATTCTTATAGATCTGATACCTAAGTTCACCGCTAGGTTCCTCCTTAGAGTATCTACGACAAGAAAATAAGTGGCCACCGAATTTACGAGTAATTAAAGCAATAGGAATCAAATCGAAAGCAAAATCGAAATTAACAAGAGACCAAACGTCAATTCGTCCCCTTAAACAAATCTTGGGCATAGCCCCAATTCCTAGAAATAAAACTACTACTCAAGCATTGCCATGTTCATAGCAAGCTTGATTAACAAAAGCATAAAAGAAAACCTAAGAGAAGAGAAGAAGAAGAAGAAGAAGAAGAGAAATCATAATTTTGCCTAAGGTATCAGCCCAAAAAGTGATCCTATTTTCGAGCCTAATTGCTCTATTTATAGATTAGGGTAACTTTAATCCCAAGCAATTACAAAACCAGATCAAATCAGTTTCTAAAAATCCAGATATTGCGCGTCACGGCCGTGATGCCTGTCACGGTCAGGCCGTGACGGATTCTGACTTGGAATGGCTTCGTTGCTGGGTCTGTCACGGCCTAGCCGTGATCGGTTCTGCCTGTGAGGGTATGATTCAGTTGGCATGTCACGACCGTGATGGACATCACGGCCTGGCCGTGACCAGCTCTGACTTTTCCATTCTTTCTTTTCAGCTCTACTTGATCATGGCCGTGATGGGCTCTGTTTGGCTCAGTTTTCTTGCTTTTCAAGCTCCATCTTCATGCAAGCTCCATCATGGTTGATATTGAACATTTTAATCTTCAATTCCTGCACAACAACACCACAAAACCGCCTTACCCGTTCCAAGGTAAAAACTAACAAAAATCAAATTAAAAATGCCTAAACTACATGAAAATGCATGAAATATGATGAAGAAATATGATGTGTAATCACACTCATCAAACTACCCCAAGCTTAAGATTTTTCTTGTCCTCAAGCAATAACCAAGGCCAGACAAGATAGACAATCAGAGCATGGACAATGATCCAAGAACCCGAGTAACTAATCCAAGTAACAGGCACATCCAAATAAGCAACCAAGAGACAATCAATTTCAAGTCCAATTAGAAGCTTAGGTTCTCTAGATTCATGCTTCTCACTAATTCGGGCACTCTTCTCACCTTACTCAAGTGTTTAGGGACATTTGATAATTCACTCAATTTCCCCAAGGAAGGTACCCTACCATAAGCTTGACTATTAACCAAATCTCTACTTTATTAATGAAAACACATAAGAATCAAGAGGTCTTTTATTTTGGTTGTAATGGGGCCATGGGATTAATTGTTAGGTGGGGAAATCAAGAAAGGAAAAATTCAAGAAGGCTAAACAAAATATCAAACAATGCAAAGCATGACAACCTTCTATAATACCCTTTTGGGCTTTAGTTTACTTTTCCACCTTTCTTTCTCCCCCCCTTTTTTTTTTAATTTTATTTATTTCTCACTTTCTTTTTCTCATCCCCTTCTCCATTTTTTTGTTTTATTTTATTTATTTATTGGAGAAGGGGATATTTTCAACTTAAGAGAAATCTTTTTCTAACTTCTTCATCCCATAATTTATTTTTCAAACCACCTTCTTGCCCTTTATGCAATACTTTAAAAGGTCTCATACCAAGCATCATTCATCAAAATAAATCAAGGTAACAAGAAAAGCATTTTTTTTAGGCTCAAAACTGGGCAACTAAGGGGTAGCATTTAATCAGTCAAAGCTCAGAAGGCCAGAAAAATACCTGGTGCCTCAATCATTTTCAAATGTGTTTTCAAAAATTTTTAAGTTTCAAAACGGTTTCAAGTCAAGTTTTAGAGAATACAATCCAAGAGGAATACAACACTCAATCACAAAGAATGGGGTGGATTTAGCGAGTACCCATTTTAGGCTCAAAAAAATCTCACATTTAGTAGTTTAAAATCAATGAGAACCACAAATCTAAGGAACCATATGCTAATTATCAACGATCAGAAGATCATATCAAGCATTTTTATTTTTAGCCTATCACAAGAATACAAAATTGGGTTCAAAAATTCACTGTCTCAATTCATTTGGCACAAAGTTTTCACAATTGGATGCATACTCTAAGCAAGGGGCAATCTAATCATGTGATTATACAAAACTACGCCTATATGAATGCAACATGAAAAATGCAAAAAATGCAACAAAAAAATGCAAAAATACCCCTATCCCAAGCTTAAAAACTTACATTGTCCCCAATGTAAATAATCAAGTCGGATAGAGGAGAAAAAATGGAACAATTCACCGAGGTGGTGGAGGGTGCTGGCTCAAATGCCAGTCAAAGAGCTGCTGGAAGACGTGTCACGGCCGTGACGTTCATCACGGCTACGCCGTGATCAATTATGGTGTCAAGTAAGTCCCCATCACGGGCGTGATATACATCACGATTGGGCCGTGATCAATTCGGGTCTATAGGAGCTGACCTCTCACGGTCGTGACTTCCATCACGGCTAGGTCGTGATACATTCTGATCTTCTGGGTCCTCCTCATCACGCCCGTGAGGGCTATAACGGCTGGGCCGTGTTCCTTTCTGATCTTCAGCTGTTGGCTAATCACGACCGTGACCCCCATCACGGCCTGGGCGTGATCAATTCTGACTTTATTTTTCCATGCCTTTTTGCTCTTCCTGCCTTCATAACCTGAAATACCTGGCAAGACCATCAATTAGTGATATTTCTTCTCTTAATCTTCTCAAATTATTCAAAGACAAAATTCAAAAAGAAATTGGAAAGGGAAATAAAACTTGGGTTGCCTCCCAAGAAGCGCTTATTTATGGTCTTAAGCTTGACCTTACTCCCTTCGATCAACCGGGATCAGCTGGGCTTGGAAATGCAAGAACGCCTCTCTTCCAAGGAAGTCCATCAAAGAGCCTATTTTGTTCATATGGCCAATTGCGCTTTCACTTTGCTCTTTTCACTCTGAGTTTCATGGCCTTTCTTCCTTCCGGTGGAAGTTTTAACTTCACATGTTGAGCAACTCCTGGTCCATCTTTATTTGGTGCATCATTTGTCATGCAAAGTTTCGGAGTTGCTTCCATGTTAAGCTCTTCCTTCACCTTTGGAGGCATTATCTCAATCCTGCACACATGACTCTCAAAAGGAGGGTTATTATATGAGTTAGTCAAATCAAAATCCACCCTACCTTCCTCTACATTCAAAGAGAGCTTACCATTTTTTACATCTACTATTGCCCCAGCTGTGGCCAAGAATGGCCTTCCAAGAATGATAGGGAATTTATAATTCCCGTTCATGTACAACACCATGAAATCGGTAGGAATGACGAATTTCCCTACCTTTATGGGGACATTCTCTAGTATGCCTAGAGGAGTTTTAGTTGATCCATCCTCAAATTGTAAAAAGGACTTGGATGGACTCAATCCCTTGGTTCCTAACCTCTCAAAGATAGTAAGCGGCATCAAACTCGCACTAGCCCCTAAGTCACATAAGGCTTGGTCTATTTTTAATTCTTCAACGGAGCAAGCAATAGAGAAACTTCCTGGATCTTTTAGTTTAGGAGACATATTAGTCTTTATCACGGCATCACGCTCCTCAATTAAGCTCTTAGTTTCTTTTTCTACTTGCATTTTCTTGACCAACCTTTGTGGGAAAGGTATTGGGGGTTGTAAGGTGGTGGAGGGACATACTTTGGCTCTATCTGTTCATGTTCACTCATGTCCTCCTCACATTCCACATCCTTTTCAACTACCCCAAGCTTATCATCCCTCAAGTATATAGCATTACAGTGCTCATTGGGATTAACTTCGGGTTGTCCTGGAAACGTACCCTTAGTTCTAGAATATGTGCTAGCTTGTTGGGCAATCTGAGTTTCTAACATCTTGTAATGGATGGCTAAGTTATCTACCTTAGATGCTAACTCTTTTATTGCCTCATTGACTGCCCTACCTTGTTGCCTAAACTCTTCATTTTGCTTTGTTTGAGTTTCAACAAAATTTTCCAAAAGAGACTCAAGTTTAGACTTTTGTACCTGAGGATACCCCGATGCGGGTTTCCTATTACCTTGGCCTTCTTGGAATTCGTGGTTCAATGTGTTGTTGTAGTTCCCATAGGAGAGATAAGGGCTATTCTTCCTTCCTTGGTTGTAAGAATTTGGGGGAACATAGTTTGGCAACTTCGGGTTCGTGTCATAGAAATTGTGACAAGAGTTCACTTGTTCCCCCGAAGCACCGGATCCAGGAGCAATACCATGTGGGCACTCCATTATGTCATGTCCCTGCATTCCAGAAATCTCACAAACAACATTAGTAGCACCTATTGAACTCACATTAGCCTTTTCAAGCTTATCAAAGCGTTTATTCAATGAGTCAATTTTAGACATAATTAGATCAGTGCTATTCATTTCAAACTTACCCCCCGAAAGCTTTTTCGGGTTATTACCTCTTTCCGAACCCCATTGGTGGTAGTTGGTAGCTACATTTTCAATGATATTGAATGCTTCAGTCGGAGGTCTATTCATAAAGGCTCCACCAGCTGCGGAGTCAAGTGACACCTTCGAAGAGTAATCCAATCCGTTGTAGAAGGTATGCACTAACAACCACCTCTCGAGCCCATGATGTGGGAAAGACTCTAGCAACCCTTTGTAACAATCACAAGCTTCGGATAAGCATTCTCTGTCCTTTCGGAAGAAGTCGGTGATCTGAGTTCGTAGGTAAGCAATCTTGGATGGAAGGAAGAATTTCTCCAAGAATGCCTGCTCCAGTTGGTCCCAAGTTGACAGGGTATTAGCGGGCACTTACTTCAACCAAGCTTTTGCCTTTCCAGTAAGAGAGGATGGGAATAACCTCAGGTGAATAGCATCAATCGAGGCACCATGAATTCTAATTGCATCGGTGAACTCCAAGAATGTCTCCACATGATCAGTCGGGTCCTTCGAGGGTAATCCTCCAAATTGATGTTGCCTAATCATGCCAATTATCATAGGGGGTATAGTGTAGTTCTCCGCCTTGATTTCTGGCCTAGCAATCACAGTTCACAAACCCCTAGCTTTTGGGCCTGCGTAGTCCTTCAGTGGTTTGGTATCCGGTAGATTCGCCATGAGTGGAATGGGAATCAACCTCTCTCTCACTCCTTGTCTTTGTAGTCTCCCACATCTACCAAAGGTCCTTTTGATCTCAGGGTCAAATTCAATAAGATTTCCAAGACTTCGGGATCTTCGCATAAAAATACCTGTAAAGAGAGATGGATACTAGAAAAAAAAAAGATAAATGAAAAAAAAGAGAAATTTTAAAATAATAAAAAAAGTCCAGAAAAATCAATTTGAAAATTAAACTGAGATTCAAGAAAGCACAGTCCCCGGCAACAGAGCCAAAAACTTGATGTACTCCGGCAAATGTACCGGTTTCGTCGTCAAGTAATAAAAAGATCGATCCCACAGAGACCGTGATCTCAAATAACAATTAATTATTAAATCAATTAAACTGGACTACATAAAAAAGGATTTGGAAAAGATTTGATTTTTGTAATAAGAATTAACTAGAAAATCAGATATTTAAGAACGCAATCAATTAAAATAGGAAAGTAAATCGATTAGGGGTTTTTCAAATCAAAAGAGATTCCTAGGAATTGGGTTACCAACAAGATTGTTCATGTTACCGAATTTACTACTCCTTATTAATTATCAAAATTGCTTTGAAGGTGAATTTATCCTCAATAAGTTAATGCTCCCTCTCGGGTTACAAGAACCGTGCCCAATTAAACAATCCATACTCTCGTGGTAATTGAATTTAAATTGAACCCTTTAAGTTTTGTGACAATTCGTGAACCCTCGAAGGACCGCTTCTAACTCTCGTGATTTAAGTCCTAAGTTTGATTCCTATAGATCCGATACCTAAGTTCACCGCTAGGTTCCTCCTTAGAGTATCTACGGCAAGCAAATCAGTCGCCACCGAATTTACGAGTAATTAAATCAATATGAATCAAATCAAAAGCAAAATCGAAATTAACAAGAGACTAAATGTCAATTCATCACCATAAACAAATCTTAGGCATAGCCCCAATTCCTAGAAATAAAACTACTACTCAAGCATTGCCATGTTCATAGCAAGCTTGATTAACAAAAGTATAAAAGAAAACCTAAGAGAAGAGAAGAAGAAGAAGAAGAAGAAGAAGAGAAATCCTAATTTTGCCTATGGTAGCAGCCCAAAAAGTGATCCTATTTTTGAGCCTAATTGCTTTATTTATAGATTAGGGTAACTTGAATCCCAGGCAATTACAAAATCAGATCAAATCAGTTTCTAAAAATCCAGATATTGCACGTCACGGTCGTGATGCCTGTCACGGTCAAGCCGTGACGGATTCTAACTTGGAATGGCTTCGCTGCTGGGTCTGTCACGGCCGTGACCACCATCACGACCTAGCCGTGATCAGTTCTGCCTGTGAGGGTCGGGTTCAGTTGGCATGTCACGGCCGTTATGGACATCACGGTCTGGCCGTGACCAGCTCTGACTTTTCCATTCTTTCTTTTCAGCTCTACTTGATCATGGTCGTGATGGCCATCATGGCTAGGCCGTGATGGGCTCTGTTTGGCTCAGTTTTCTTGCTTTTCAAGCTCCATCTTCATGCAAGCTCCATCATGGTTGATCTTGAACATTTTAATCTTCAATTCCTGCACAACAACACCACAAAACCACCTTACCCGTTCCAAGGTAAAAACTAACAAAAATCAAATTAAAAATGCCTAAACTACATGAAAATGCATGAAATATGATGAAGAAATATGATATGTAATCACACTCATCAATGATACTCCGGTGAACCCAAAAAAAAAAACTCATTCCCTATTATAAGTAGACACTCCGATTGTAATGGGTAGATTCATTGAGTAAGTACGTACATATCATGTCCAAAAGAAGAAAAAGAGTGCGATGATGAATTAATCACCAATGTTCACGTGTATACTCTTATATATATATTTATATATATATATATATATATATATATATATATATATATATATATATATATATATATATATATATATATATATATGAGTGTATAACACATTGTAAATACATATAAGGCATGCACAATTTGTCCAAAAATTTTATACATTGAAAAGCAGATTTTGCTTTGAAAAGCATATATATTAAATGTTTATCGAAGAAATACAATATGTGATAAAAAAATTATTAAGGTAGTGAGAAAATAAATGGTTAGTGTTGATTTATAATTTTGATAAGAAAAAAAGAACAAATTCGATGTAAAATTAAATTCTGAGAAAAGTATAATACAAAGGTATTAAAAAAAATACCAAATGTTAAAAATAATTTGATGAATAAATGTATTATTTAAAAAAAGTTAACTTGCACAGGAAAAGATGATAACTAAATAAAAATATTTTAAAGGAATAAGAACTTTTTTTTCATATGTTAAATAAATATATTTTCTAAAAATGGTTAACCATCATAGGAAAAAGAGGAGGAAGGGAGAATAAAAATAATAATATGATATATCTAAATATCTTTTTTAAAATTAGTTAACTTGCATAGAAAAAGGGAGAAATAAATGAAATGAATTTTCAAGAGAGAATGAAGAGCTAATATGATTAATACATTTCCTAAAACTTGTTAACTTGCACAGAAGAAAAGGAGAAATAAATGAAATATAGGTTTTCAAGAGAGAAGAAAAAACGTATGCAAAAAATACGATTAATTTTTAAAAATGGTTAATTTGCATGAGGAAAGTGGAGAAATTAATCAATTAGATTTTCGAGAGAGAATAATATTAGTAATATGATACATAAACATATTTTCTAAAATTGGTTAACGTCATATGATAGATAAATATGTTTTCTAAAAATGGTTAACTTGCATGGTGAAAAATGTGAAGAAATAAATCAAATAAATTTTCAAGAGAAAACAAAAATAATAATATGATAGATAAATATATTTTCTAAAAGGACAAGACTTAGGTACAATTTCATAACTACATTAAATGTTTTTAATAAATGACAATAGGACATGTGTAACAGTTGTTATATATATTATGTTTTAATTTATGAACTGTTACACATGTCATATTGCCAATGACAAACAACATCTAATGTATCTATAGAATTGTATCTGACTTTTATCCTTTCTAAAAATTATTGACTTGCACGGGGAAATGAATAAATCAAGTAGGTTTTGAACAGAGAAGAAATAATGCGATCATAAATAAATATATTTTCTAAAAATAATTAACTTTCTTGTGAAAAGATGAAAAATAAACCAAATAGATTTTCAAAAGAGAAAAAACTTTACTATTTACTTTCTTTGGGAAAGATGGGAAATAAATCAAATAGGCTAGAGCGTATATTTACATGACAATATGTATTTACTATTTACACTTAAAAGTCATTATTTATATTATAATATCAACAATAGTTATTAAGTTAATATCTGCTATACTTTGTAATCTACCTTTCAGATAAAATAATTTTTGGTACGTATATAATTTCCCACAAAAACTTTTAAACAAAAAAAAAGTGAAATCAACAATTACATATTTTTTATGAAATACTTAAAATTAACATATTTCCCGTACATGGCACGGATCCAAACACTAGTATATATATATATATATATATATATATATATATATATATATATATATATATTAGAAAATCACTTTGTTTATGAGTTCTCGAGTAAACATTAACTCACGCCATAAATGTAAAACAATTAAAAGAACTCAAATAATCTAAAAGACCTCTTGATGGATAACCGAATTTCATAAATATAAATGAAAACAACAAAGAAAAGTAATAATTTTTTTATATAAAATTGGCGTGCAAAAGTATCACAAAAGGGAAATCAATCTCAACTATGTTGGCACCCTAAACTCTACTAATCATCCGTAGCACACGAAAAATTTATTTAAAAAATAAAAAAGAATACAAAAAACAAAAAAATTACCATGGGGGGACTAAAGTCAAAACCCATTAAAATGTAAAGAACCATCGAAATATGAAATTAGGAAGGTCTACCCTATTACGGTAAAAGTCCTCTCTAATAAAGCTAGGAATTATGTCCCACCAAAAACAAAACCAAGGTTTGTGGACCCATAAGAGGCTAACTTATAAGCACAGCAGTTCCCTTCCCTATCAATGTGAGAGAAAACAAATTACGTTTTTTTTTACAAAGAGTATGACAATTCTTCCATCGACTTCTAAGAGTCTAGGGGACTACATGAATAGACTTCATGAAGGCAGCAATCACAAGCATGGAGTCACATTCTAACCCGATAGAGTGTGCTCTCTTCAACCCTATCTAGAAGGTGGGTAGAGTTCTGCATTGTGATGTTATAGCTAGACGTGTGATGAATAACCTTTTTGATAGGCTAACTCAATAGCAATCATTGGAACACTTAATTCAACATGAAGAGCAGACTTTAGAAGAATCTAAAGAGCAGTCTCAAAAGCTCTCAAAGTAGATGAATCTTCAGAAGAATATGAGGAATTAAATGAGGACGACTCTGATGATGAAGATGATGAACTTTCTCTTTTCATCATAAAAATGAAAAAGCTCTGGAAGAAAAGAAACTTCAGAAAGGACAAACCTTTCAGGCGCTTTAACAAAGAAAAATACAACAAAGATGGTGGATCTAATGACATAAATGTCATTGTGTGCTATGAATGCAAAAAACCTGGTCACATCAAGGCAGAATGCCCTCAACTCAAGAAGCAACCTCCCAAGAAGTCCTTCAACAAAAAGAAGAAAGGAATGATGGCCACTTGGGAAGATCTTGATGAAAGCTCCACTAAAAGTGAAGGAGAGGAGCTTGAAGCAAATCTCTGTCTTATGGCAGATACTGATTCAGAATCATAAACTGAGGTACATTCTGAACTTGAGAAATTGAATGATGCTTATGATGAAATATTGGAAGAATCCAACTATATATCTAAACTTTTCAAATCCCTCAAGAGACAGTATGTCAAACTCTCAAATGAGTATACACAGAAATCTCAAGAGTGTAAGAAGTTAGCTGAAGAGAATAGTAGGCTAAGATTGAAAAGTCTAAAGCTAAGATCTCAGTTAAAACTCTATCTTCTCAAGAAGTCATTAAACTTCAACAGAAAGTAGAAGAGCTCACATCAGATCTTGTCAAGCTTGTTAATGGTAGAGATAATCTGACTAAACTTTTGGGAAGTCGGAGGCACTCCCTTAACAAAGAAGGTATAGGTTATTCCAGTCAATAACACCATAAAGGATCAACAAAGTTCTAAAAAATAATTGTCAAATCTGTGTCAGTTAGTTTAAATGAACCTATATATATCTACTGTGGAAAAGCTGGACATATCACGTCTATCCACAAAAAGAGAAGGAAGTCTTCACAGACTCCTCATACTAACAGAAAAGGACCCAAGAAAATATGGGTACCTAAGTCCATGATCATTCCTGTTGCAGACGTGCTTAACAGGACAAAGCAAACATCTATCATGATACCTGGATAGTGGATGCTCGCAACATATGACAGGAGAAAGGTCTATGTTCCTAGACCTCCAACCTGAGAAAGGTGGACATGTAACCTTTGGTGGCAACCAGAAAGGAAAAGTTGTTGGTGTGGGTAAAATTGGTGGTAAACCTCCCTTGCCTATTATCTGTGATGTTTTATATGTGAAAGGGCTGAAACATAATCTGCGTAGCATAAATCAATTGTGTGATAGTGGATTTTCTGTATAGTCAATGATAGTAGTGGAAAGACTCTCTTTTCTGCTAAAAGGCAAAACAATCTGTATAAGATTGACATGTCTGAACTTTCAGATCAAAGTGTAACATGCTTTATGTCTAATGAGGACGAAAAGTGGCTATGGCATAAGAAACTATGACATGTTAGTATGAAACAAATTTCTAAGTTGAAAAAGCGTAATCTTGTGAGAGGATTGCCTGATATTTCCTTTAAGAAAGATGTTTTGTGTGATGCATGTCAGACAGGTAAACAAGTAAAATCAAGTTTCAAATATAAGAAAGAAGCACCTCCTCTAGACCTTTGCAATTGTTATACATGGATCTGTTTGGATCAGTCAGTGTAGCTAGCCTATGTGGAAATAAATATGGTTTTGTCATAGTTGACGACTATTCTAGATTTACATGGGTACTCTTCTTAACCGACAAGGATGAGTCTTATAAGTTCTTTACAGTATTCAGTAAAAGAATACAAAATGAGCAGGGTTTAGGTATCTCTGCTATCAGAAGTGACCATGGGGGATAATTTGAAAATGAGCAGTTCAAACTGGTCCACGAGGAAAATGATATTTCTCACAATTTCTCTGCACCTAGAACTCCACAGCAAAATGGAGTGGTTGAGAGAAAGAACAGATCTCTTCAAGAGATGGGAAGAACAATGTTAAATGAAAATAATCTCCCTAAGTACTTCTGGGCAGAAGCCATTAACACTGCTTGTTATGTGCAAAACAGAATTCTGGTTAGACCTATCCTAAATAAGACTCCTTATGAATTATGGAAAGGTAGAAAACCCAACATATCATATTTTCATGCATTTGGATGTCAATGTTATATTCTTAACACAAAAGATTATCTTGGTAAATTTGACTCTAAAGTAGATAAAGGCATTTTCATTGGATATTCTGAAATGTCTAAAGCCTTTAGAATATTTAACTCTAGAGCTTTTGTAGTAGAGGAATCAATTCATATAAAGTTTAATGATGGTTTGAAGACTGATAGGGAACTATCAAATCTAGAAGATGATATTGCAGGTATTGAACTTAATCCTGCAGTGGAAGAATCTTCAGACAAGATAAAAGTAGACGTGTCTGAAAATCAGACAAGTGCTGATAAGTCCGAAACTCAGAATGAGAAGAGAGACTGGAAATTCAAGACCTATCATCCAGAAGATCTTATCATTGGAAGTCCATCTGAAGGAGTTAGAACCAGATCTGCTTTCAATGAAAATAACAACATGGCCTTCATATCATATTTGGAACCCAAAGAGATTGAAGAAGCCTTACAAGATGAAAGCTGGATTCTAGCCATGCAAGTAGAACTAAATCAGTTCAAGAGAAATGATGTTTGGACTCTAGTTTCTAAACCCAAAGATAAACCTATTATTGGAACCAGTTGGGTATTTAGAAACAAACTGGATGAAGATGGAAAAGTGGTAAGAAACAAAGCAAGACTAGTTGCTCAAGGATATAATCAACAAGAAGGTATTGATTTCACCAAAACCTTTGCACCTGTAGCTAGATTAGAAGCAATTAGAATTATCATGTCTTATGCTGCACAGCATGATATAACTCTCTATCAAATGGATGTTAAAAGTGCATTTCTAAATGGGATAATTGAGGAGGAAGTTTATGTCAAGCAACCTCCTGGGTTTGAAGATTCAGAAAATCCTCACCATGTCTATAAGCTTAAGAAAGCTTTATATGGACTCCAACAAGCTCCTAGATCTTGGTATGATAGGTTAAGCACATATCTAATGGAAAATAATTTCATTAGAGGAAAAGTAGACACTACTCTTTTTAATAAATGCTCAAAGAAAGATTTTATAGTAGTACATATTTATGTTGATGATATTATATTTGGTGCTACTAATGAAAAGCTCTGCAAAGAGTTCTCTGAGTTGATGCGGAACGAATTTGAGATGAGCATGATGGGAGAATTGAAGTTCTTCCTTGGTCTTCAAATAAAACAGACAAGTGATGGAATCTATACCATCAACAAAAGTACGCCAATGAGCTTCTGAAAAAGTATAAAATGGAAAATTCAAAGCCTATGAGTACTCCTATGCATCCATCAGTTATTCTAAACAAGGATGAGGAAGGTACAAAGGTAGATCAAACTATCTACAGAGGTATGATTGGATCTCTTCTATACTTAACTGCTAGCAGACCTGATATCCAATTCAGTGTTTGCCTATGTGCTAGATTTCAATCAGATCCTAAGGAATCTCATCATAAGGCTGTTAAAAGAATTTTCAGATATTTAATTGCAACCACTAACCTTGGTTTATTATATAAGAAATCTGAAGATTTCAGGTTAGTTGGATTCTGTGATGCTGATTTTGCTGGAGATAGAATTGATAGAAATAGTACCAATGGAGGATGCCACTTCATTGGAGTAAATATGATCCGTTGGTCAAGCAAAAGGCAAAGCACCATAGCTCTCTCAACTGTTGAAGCTGAGTACATATCTGCTGCAAGTTGTTGTTCACAACTGCATTGGGTAAAATATAAACTTAAGGATTGTTCAATGTTTGAGCACAATATACCTATCTGGTGTGATAATACTAGTGTTATTAACTTGTCTAAGAATCCCATACAACATTCTAGAGCAAAACATATAGAAATAAAGCATCATTTTATTAGAGATTATGTGCAAAAATGTGTTTTTGAAATTAAGTTTGTGAACACTGAGTATCAGTGGGCAGACATCTTTACTAAACCTTCAAGTGAAGATGGATTTGTCTTTATTAGAAGGAATCTTAATATGCATAATGTGTCTGAATGAGTGTATGTTGTTATGTCTGAAAATTTACTTGTCTAAATTTTATGTGCTTGACTCGCCTATTTTATTTATGCTTCACTCGTCTACTTTAGCCAAGCGTCTGATGACGTGGCTAAGAGCACTCAGTTCTAACCCTGACTGAGACACGTGTACATTGCAAAATTTCCCTCCTTTTTCTTAAAAACGTTTCATTCTTAACAACTATTTTTTTTCAAAAAAGTTATTGCTAATAATGGTAATAATCTCTCTCCTTGTTCCCAAAGCAAAAATCACTCAAGCGTTTTAACAAAAGCAACCCGTGTCGTTTCAAAACTTCCCACTCACAATCTTCTGCTCACAACCTCTCTCTGATTTCTTTTCATCTTCAACCTCTCAAAATATTTCATCTCCAAAACCCTAAACTCTCTTCTCTGAATCAATGGCACCCAAGAGTCTTCTGGAAACTCTGGCTGAGAAGACCAAGTTATCTGTCATTGAACTAAAGAAGGTGCACCCTGGAAGGGTCCCTAACTTTGATGAACTCAGAACCAAGGGTTTGGACGTTCTTCCTGAACTCGCCCATACTGGTTGGTTACCCTTCTTTTATCTTCAAGAAATGGTTTTCCCTGCTATTGTTAGGGATTTCTAGAGAACCGCTAAAATCACCAAGGATGACACCATCTCCATGATCACCGGAGATGTGGGTGATGACCATGTCTTCATCACTCATAAATCACTTACTGGAGTGAATGGATGCCCATGTGAAGGTGCTGGGTACTACAAGGAATGGCTGAAGTCTGTTGGAGTAGCAAATGTGAACATGGTGTTATATGGAGTTCCAAAACCTAGGAATCTAGACTCCAAGTATCTTCTCCTAAGGTAAGATTTCTTCATGTTCCTTTAATTAACTGTGTAATGCCTAGGACTGGATCTAGGAATCATGTGAGCAAGATAGAAAATTTTTCTATCTACCACCTGATTCTTCATATTAATGTAGACGTTACTGATTTAATTTTTAGACATATGGAGAAAGCTGTCAAGGGAAAGGATAAGGACTATCCTTTTGGGATGATCACGACAAGAATTTTTAGGGTAAACAAGTTGAAGGACTTGAGGAAGGCTTGTTTTGCTGATCTCTGCACAGAGATCACTACAAAGACTCTATCTTTGATTAAGATCACTCTGACCCCCACCACTGAGCCAATTGCTGAAGTAACATCATCAGCACCTGCTGCACCTGCTCAAGTAGAAGAATCTCTCACTATCCCTTCTGTCAAGACGGAGCCCTTTGTGGAGCTTGTTGAAGAAGAAAGGCCTCAGCTACATAGGAAGAAAAGGAAAATTACTGAATCCTCTGCTCAAGCATCTGCTGAAGCTTCTGAATTTCAGAATGCTGATGAGAATCCTGCTCAGGTTGTTGAACCTGTTGCTCAAGCTACTGCCTCTGTCCCTAATGCACCTATTGTTACTAAGGTGTTCAAAAGGACGAGAGTTGTGCAAGCTGAGGGGGAGTCTCAACCAGAAGAGACTGTGATCCCCAAGAAAAAGAGGACAATTGTCACCAAGAGGAAGTTAGTTCTACTTCCATCCCCATTATCCTCACCATCACCAACACCACAACCACAACAGAAAACCCCTAGTCCTCCACCTGCTTCACCAAAAATCCCAACTCCACCACACATATCACCTATCCCTCAACCTTTTGTTTCTGAACCACAAAATGCTAACCCTCTTACTTCCGAACCTAACCTTACTGTCTCAGAAACTCACCTGTCTGAAACAGAATCCTAATTATCTAAGCCTTCCATACCACAAACATCTCACCATACTAACACTCTTCAAACTGAGGATGTCAATGACTTTACATATTTTGACAATCCCACTCCTCCTTCACCCTCACCTAAACCACAAACCCCTGACCACATTAGAAACCAATGCCAATTTCCTCTGAGAATAGTCTTTCCAAACTTATTCTCTGAAACCAGACACAACCCTCTCCCTATGGCCACTCTATCACCTTATCACCCTTCTTCTAGAACCACTCCCTTCTCTGTCACATATGAGTCCTGCTCAAACTTTCTGAATGGCAAACACTTGGATGTCATTGCCTCTCTTGAAGCTGAAAGGCAGCTTGTCAAGATGGCCAAGAAACAGAAGCATGCAGGAAGATGGATGCCCAATCCACACATTTTCATGAAGCCTTCAACAGAGATCAGCGTGATTCCTGACTCTATGGTTTTACAAGGAAAGCAGAAGGTGATCAACTTGCCATTGGATCAGAAATTCTCCCTCATCAAGTTGAAAGATCACAAGTGCAAGTACAGAAAGAGGTTGCTCACCACTGAGACTCATCATGAGTTCCTCAAGATCAGAGACATCTATTGGAGATGTGGATTTGGCTCTGGGTTGTCTGAAGAAGAGAAGAAAACCATCCCAACTAGAGGTAGCCAAGCTTGTGCTCTTTACACCTTTTCACCTTCAATTTATACCATACCTCCTTTCTTTATGGTTTTCCCTTTCTTTCTCTTAAACTTTCCCGAATCTACTCCTCTTACTCACATAAATCTCATTAGGAGATCTTATGAGTTTCTTCTTTCTATAGTTGGTTCTCCTCTTCATCATGAATTAATTCATGCTTTCATGGAGGAATTTTATCCAAATAATGATTTTGTAACCACTCTCTCAACTTGTGTTTTTTTAGACCCTCAGCCTGAGGATCACATTCTAGTTGAAGAATTACCTCCTACCCCTCCTCCTAGTCCACCTCCTCCATCAGCATCTGCAACTGCTTTGGCTACAACAGATTCTACTGCTCCAGTAGTTGCTTATGATCTTGCTGCCCATTAGAGGCTTGGTGAAAAACAAGCTATCTTAGAACAACAAGCTGCTTTCCAAGCTCAGATGTTGGCTCAGCAAGCTGCTATGCAAAGAATGACGGAAGGTTTCTTCAAAAGTCAACGAGGTCCTAGTTCTTAGGTCTTAGGACTTAGTCTTTTTCATTCTTTTTGAGTCATGCAATGTGCAGTCAGTGATGTCCATATCACATGTAACCTTTTTTTTGACTCTTGAATGAAATGAGATGTAGTTTTTTATATTTCTTTCGGCTCTCGGTTATATTTGCTTTATACTCTTTCTTATTGAGGCCAAAAGAGGGAGGGAATAAGAATAACATGAGCAAATAAGAATAGCAGAAATTGATATAAGAATAACAGCAATTCAATTTTCTGAAACTAATGACTATATGTCTATAAATTCAATTTTCTGTTCTGATATAATCTGAGTTGTTTTCTTAAATACTCTGTCTAATTCTGATATCAGCTTTAATACCTTGTTTTTGCTCTGATACTTGTTCTATCTAAATGCATAAACTAAGGGGGAGCATAGCATACTCTGTTTAATTATATCTGTTTAAAAATCTCTCTTATTGCTTTTTTATGTTTAATAAAATCATAAGAGTTATTTGTCATCGTCAAAAAGGGGAAAATGTTGAGACCTCATAAGTCTGAGACACATTCTATGTGTAGATTCTCTAAGTTTTGACAATTCCAAATAGATTAAGTATGGTAATATTGAACCATATGAAATTAATGACATGTCTGATAAGTGTGCAAGAAAATAGACTTAAGGTCACTCGTTTATTTTGTGACCCATCTACTTTTTGGCAGAGCGCAGTTTTTAGACTCACCTAAAAACTACTCGTCTAAAAACTAGTCAACACAGACAAAGACCAAGTCAACGCTCAGTCAAGATTCTGATATACTTGATAAAGTGGCCAGAAGCATTTGTCTAAAGAAGACTCGGTGGATCACTCGTCTAGAAAATGACTCCATCACTCGTCTGAGTTTCTGGCTCATTTTCACCCATCTAAATCTGGAATCCACTAGCACTCGTCTAAAAATCTAACACTGCTACATTTGTTAAATTGTTAGATTGTCAGAAAGGAAGTCCAAGTTAACCTTATTCAAATTAGATGCCTTCCTTAAGGATCTCGAAGACCTCTGGACAATAGCACCAATGATAAAGAATAAAGAACGTTTGCTTCAAGGATTTAAGGAATAAACACGCAATATCTGTACTACAGCAGTAACCTTTTAGTTGTTTTAGTACAAAGTAAAAGTGCTTTCTGGAAAGTGAACTGAGTGTTGCACTGAAAGAGGAAAGCTCTCTACTACAAGTACAAGAAGCCTGCTGCTGCAACTCTGAAACAGCAGCAGCTCAGAACAAAGTGTACTCTTGGACTACCTTATCAAAGCTCAACGTTCTTAAGCATTTAATACTTACACAGAACGACTCTTTGACATTAACGGTGTCCCATAAGCTTGAATCAAAAGAACACACTTTCTGAAGCAATGACTAACAAATCAAATTGATTGAAGTCTTTATATAGACCAAACCATGAAGATGAATACAAGAAGTTGAATATCATTAAGAACACTGCGCAAGAAGCATTTATTCACTTCATTAATTCGCAATCTTTCACACTTCATATTTATTTCACTCTCTAAGTGTTATCTGAAAGATTTGCAAGTTGTATTAATTACATAAAACCTTATCCCTTACTGTTTTGAGCCTGAAGAGATTAGGTAAGAAAAGAATAATTGTTTTAGTGTGAGCCTGGAGATGCAAGGTGTGAAAAGAATACTTGTACTATAATCTGATCTGTTACAGTGGAAACTTGGTGCTGCCAAGAAACTGGACGTAGCCCTGTGGATTTTGGGGTGAACCAGTATAAAAATCTTGAGTGATATTCCTCTTCCCTTATCTGTTTATTTGCTTAAATATTATTTGTTTAAGCTTTTAACTTGGGGAGTTATTTTTGTGAATATCAATATCTGTTTTACCTTTCTCTGTATGCTTGTGTGTTCTTTCTTAAAGTTGGTAAACACAATTCAACCCCTCTTATTGTGTTAACTTTGGTTATTTCATATTTATGGTACTGTACATTGTTGTTTTGGCTTCAACGACTCAAGAGGGGGGGGGGGGTGAATTGAGTTTTCATAGAAAATATTTCCCTCTTAAAACTTTTTCGCAAAGCTTTATAAATCAGAGTTGCGGATTTGTGTTCTCAGGATCTTTTATAAAGTAGATGAAGGGTTTTTACAAAATCTTGAATAAAAGGTGATGAGGATAAGAAAGATTAATAACAAATATGTTCAGGTTCAATAACTCAGTAATTACAAGATACAGTTTATACAGATCGAGAACAAAAATTATACTTGAACTTTAAACATCAAAGTTGCAGGTTCTTGAATCATAAACAGAAAGTAAAGGAGTTTGAGTTTAGAGATACTACACAACCGGATTTATCCTGGTTCAGTCACCACCACTGTGACCTACATCCAGTCCCCACTCCACCTGTGGGATTTCACACACTAACACGCAAGCTTTGCCAGGTAGCTTGAAAAACCTTCACACCACAGAGCACTCATTCACCTCGAGATACCACACTCTTGTGAAGAGCCTCAATGTTATTCCTTAGGGATACCTCACCCTAATCACTCAGAGAGACTCCCTCTCTCTTTACAATCAAAAAGTAAAAACAAAAGTTGATTCCTAACTCTCAATAGTCAGATAAACAAATTGAAGTACTTATGAGTATTGAAACACTCTTTTCACATTAAGCTCAATGAAGATGATGAATGATATGTGTATCGTTATAACGCTATTGTTATTCGTTATGATTCTTCTTAAAGTGTTCCTTTGATCCCTCTTTATATAGAAAACAAGTTATAGTTGTTGGGATCAATCAAAACAGATTTGGATCTGTTTTAACAGAATCTGTTTTCTTGATTCTTGTTCTTGAGGTAAGATTCTAATAGTTCTTATAGAATTTGTGTCCATAAAATAACGAGTCCATTTGGAAAAATTGCCGCGTCCATCTTAAAAAATAGTCGCGTCCATTTGCAACGTCAGCAGACGGGAGTACTAACACAAAGTAATTGGACGTCCTCCAACTAGTAGACGAGGGCTTGTATTACTTTAGTAGACGAGCGCTTGTATCACTTTAGTGGACGAGCACTTCTATCACTTTAGTAGACGTGCGCTTGTGTCACTTTAGTAGACGTGAGCTTCTGTCACTTTAGTAGACGTGAGCTTCTGCCACTTTCTTGGATGCCAGCTTTTACCACTGTTGGACGAGTGCTTCTATTATTCCCATTGTTGGACGAGCGCTTATATTATTCCAGTGTTGGACGGACGCTTATATTATTCCAGTGTTGGACGAGCGCTTCTATTATTATTTCCAAAAATAATTTTCATTAACGAAAACTTATTCCTTTTAATGCAGGTTATGAAAAAATATTTTCTTCATGCATCTTTCTTAATTGAGCTATTTGTGAATAAGAGATTTCATTTCTTACAAATCATCTAAGACTTAATACTAATTTCTTCGTTTAAGCTATTGTCTTGATGACTCCTTGATCTTCGTCCTTGCTCTTTGATTCCTCCAAGTTCTTCCTTGAATATTCTCTTTTGATTGCTCACTGAACTTGTTGAATATTTCTTGATACCCGTCTTTACAATTTAACACTAAACACTGGCATACACATTAAGTTGTATTTGTCATATATCAAAATATCTCAATCATTGAGTCTAATAATCTCCCCCTTTTTTATTATGACAAACGTTTTTACAAATTAAAAGCTCAGAATATAAGTGTAGCAGACGCTTAGTGTTTTGACAGATTTATATCATGGTATCAAAGCGGTCAGAGCAGAAGTATATCATAGCAAAAAAATAATAACAGAGTATTAACAGAGCAGAATTTGATTTACTCCCTATTAATCGTGTAAGCTTATAAACTCCTTAGATCCCCCTCAACATATGCATGTATAATTTTGGCATCATAAAAAAGGTAAAGAAAAGAAACATGTTGACGAATCTAGGCAAGTATACCTAGTCGTACAAATAATACGGTAGTGAGACCGGATATCGTTCTCAAGGATCGCGGACAAGTACCACTTCACAAATTGGACTACTATCTAGACGATCGTTTAGATGGAAGGGAGCTCAATACTAACTACCAAGCCCAACAAGAGTTAAAAATCTAAAATAAACATAATAAAAAGGAACAATTTCTTTTTGCATTTTTATCGAACACTTGGAATGCAGAAAAAGAGATTCCTCAAATATGATAAAAGATGTTGGGATTAAACTTCACCAAACCTTAGCCTCATGCAATACCAAGAACACCAATCCAGTTCATGCTTCAAATATCAAAATCAACCCACAAGATTACTCAAGCCCTAATTCCTTAGATGACAAAAGCCTAAATCCCCTAATTAAACCCTAATTCCTTAGGTGGCCTAATTAGTGAATTTGCATTAAGAGTAGGGATTACACGATTACTAATAAACCAAAATCCATCCTAGATGCAAGGTTTACTAGGTGATTAATTCCAGATCAAGAATTGATAAGAACGTCCCAATTGCAAATCAAATCTCAAAATCAATTCATGGATGATCAGACCACAAAAAGCATTAAGCAAAGGAATCAAACACTAATAAGAAGGCATAAACATAGATTAATACATCAAGGCAATTACATGATGTTCAGTTTAGCTACATTTAATCCCAACAAAAAGGGATTTAGCTACTCATAGTGACAGAGAAAGCCAAAATAAAAGGAATAGAGATAAATGAGAGAAGAAACTTCATGGAAGCCTTCACAGCAGCCACAACAGCCCCTTGGCTCAGGGAAGATGTCTTTTTAGGGTTCCAAGTCTGATCTAGGGTAAAAGTTCCTTTTTTCTGTTCTGCCCAGACATCTATTTATAGATTAGGCGCGTGTCACGGCCATGATGGCCATCACGGCCAGGCCGTGACGGGTTCTGCCAAGGGCACGCTTTCAATTTTGGTCTGTCACGGCCGTAATGGGCATCATGGCCTGGCCGTGACAGATTCTGCCTAGAAGGGGTTTGGCTCAGTTAACATGCCACGGCCGTGATGGGCATCACGGTTAGGCCGTGACAGCTTCTGACTCTTACCTTCTTTCTTTTCAATTATTGCTCGATCATGGCCGTGATGGGTATCACGGCTAGGCCGTGATGGGCTCTGTTTGGTACATTTTCTTCACTTTTCAAGCTATATCTTCATCCAAGCTCCATCATGGTCAATCTTGAGCATTTTACCCTTAATTCCTACAAAACAACACCACGAAACCGCCTTACCCGTTCCAAGGTAAAAACTAACAAAAGATCAAATTAAATATGCCTAAACTATATGAAAATGCATGCAAAATGACAATGAAATATACGGTGAAATCACACTCATTAAATCACCCCAAGCTTAAGACTTTGCTTGTCCTCAAGCAATCACCAAGGCCAGAAGATATAAATAATCAGAGCATAGATAGTGAACCAAGAACCCGAGTAACTAATCCAAGTAATAGGCATTTTCAAATAATTCACTAAGAGACAATCAATTTCAAGTCCAATTAGAAGCTTAGGTTTCCTAGACTCATATTCTCACTGATTCGGGCACTCTTTCTCACCTCACTCAAGTGTTTAAGGATATATGACAATTCGATCAATTTCCTCAAGGAATGAATTCTACTATAAGCTTGACTATTAACCAAATCTCTACTTTATTAATGAAAACACATAAGAATAAAGAGGTCTTTTACTTTGGTTGTAACGGGGCCATGGGATTAACCGTTTGGTGGGGAAATCAAGAAAAGGAAATTTCAAGAAGGCTAAACAAAATATCAAGCATTGCAACACATGACACCTTCTAAAATACCTTTTTGGCTTTTGATTCATTTTTCCACCTTTCTTTCTTTCTTTTTATTTTATTTCTCACTTCCTTTTGTCATCCCCTTCTCTCTATATATATTTTATTTATTTATTTATTTCTTCTTCTTTTTTTTCCGAAGGGGAGATTTTCAATTCAAGAGAAATATTTTTCTAACTTTCTCATCCCATACTTTTTCAACTACCTTTTTACCCTTTTTGTAATACTTTAAAAGGTGTCATACCAAGCATTATTCATCAAAGTAATTCAAGGTACCAAGAAAATTATTTTATTCTTTTAAGCTCAAAATTGGGCAACTAAGGGGTAGCATTTAGTCAATCAAAGCTCAGAAGGCCGGAAAAATACCTAGTGCCTCAATCATTTTCAAAAATGTTTTCAAAAATTTTTAAGCTTCAAAACGGTTTCAAGTCAAGTTCTAGAGAATACAATCCAAGAGGAATAAAACACTATCACAAAACAATGGGGTAGATTTAGTGAGTACCCCTTTTTGGCTCAAAATTCTCACATTTAGTAGTTCAGAAATCAAGGAGAAACACAAATCTACGGAACCATATGCTAATTATCAACTATCAAAGATCATCTCAAGCATTTTTATTTGTAGCCTTATCACAAGAATAAAAAAATTGGGTTCAAGACTTCACTATCTCAATTTATTTGGCACTAAGTTCACACAATTGGATGCATAATCTAAGCAAGGGGCAATCGAATCATGTGATCATGCAAAACTATGCCTATATGAATGAAACATGGGAAAAAATGCAAAAATTTCAAAAATTTGCAAAAATACCCCTACCCCAAGCTTAAAAACTTACATTGTCCCCAATGTAAATAATTAAGTCGGAGAGAGGAGAAAAATGGAACAACTTACCGATGTGGTAGCGGGTGTTGGCTCACATGCCTAGGCAAAGGGATGTTGGAAAATGTGTCACGGCCGTGATGCTCATCACGGGCAGGCCGTGATCAATTCTGGTTCATAGGAGCTGGCCTGTCACGGCCGTGACCTCCATCACGGCTAGGCCGTGATGCTCTCTGATCTTCAGGGTCCTTCTCATCACGCCCGTGATGGATGTCACGGCTGGGCCGTGATCCTTTCTGACTTCTCTGGTTAGTTCATCACGGCCGTGACCTCTGTCACGGCCTGGGCGTGATGGTTGCTGACTTTATTTGTTCCTGCCCTTTTTGCTTCTCCTTCCTTCTTACCCTGAAAATACTTAACAAATCTATTAATTTATGATCTTTTTCCTCTTGATCTTCTCAAATTATTCAAGAGTTAAATTCAAAAACGAATGGAAAAGGGAAAAGAAAATTTGGGTTGCCTCCCAAGAAGCGCTTCTTTAACGTCACTAGCTTGATGGGCCGGTGATCTCTATAAGGGTGTTTTAAGAGGGATGGAGACTGTTTGACGATCAAAGTCTCCTCCAAGGTAGTTCTTGAGCCTTTGCCCATTAATAGTGAAAGTTCTTCCGGACGATGGATCTTCCAATTCAACTGCACCAAATGGAGAAATTGACTTGACATGGAATGGACCCGACCACCTTGATCTCAACTTGCCCGGAAATAGCTTGAGACGTGAGTTAAAGAGCAAAACTGATTGGCCTTATTCAAAATGCTTAGGAAGAATGTACTTATCATGCCAAAACTTTGTTCTTTCCTTATACATTCTTGCACTCTCATATGCCAAGAGTTGGAATTCATCCAACTCATTCAATTGCAAAAGTCTCTTGTCCATAGCCAGCTTCATATCAAAGTTCAAGGCTTTCACTGCCCAAAAAGCACGATGTTGGAGCTCTACCGGAAGGTGACATGATTTTCCAAATACTAATTGGTAGGGTGACATACCAATAGGTGTTTTATATGTAGTCCGATAGGCCCAAAGTGCATCATCCAACTTCTTTGCCCAGTCTATTCTCGTATTATTCACTGTTTTCTCCAAGATCCTCTTTAATTCCCGGTTAGACAACTCCACTTGACCACTAGTTTGTGGGTGGTATGGTGTGGCAACTTTATGATTGACTCCAAACTTGGCAAGCACCGCATTGAACTCTTTGTTACAAAAATGAGTAACCCCATCACTAATAATGGCTCTAGGGGTTCCAAATCGGGTAAAAATGTTCTTCCTCACAAAACTAATCACCGTTTTTGCATCATCTTTCACAGTTGGGACAGCTTCTACCCATTTACTCACATAGTCAACCGCAACCAAAATATACTTGTTGTTGTAGGATGATGGGAAAGGACCCATGAAGTTGATCCCCCACACATCAAAGAGCTCCACCTCTAAAATACCCTTCAAAGGCATCTCATTTCTCTTGGATATACTTCCGGTTCTTTGACACTTGTCGCACTTCATTACCCAAGCTCTAGAGTCTTTAAAAATGGTAGGCCAAAATAAACCACTTTGCAAGACTTTCATGGCGGTTCTCTCACCACCAAAATGTCCTCCATAAGGTGAGTTGTGGCAATAAGTCAAAACCCCATTGAACTCTTCTTCTAGAATACATCTTCTAAGAATTCCATCCGAACCTCTTTTGAAAAGGTAAGGTTCATCCCATACATAGTATTTAGCATCATGGATGAGCTTCTTCCTTTGATGTGCATTGAAGTCCTTCGGAATCTTGTTGGCGGCCTTGTAATTTGCAATGTCCGCAAACCAAGGTGCCACTTGCACCCTAAACAAGCTCTCATCCGGGAATTCTTCTTGAATTGGAAACTCATCCTTTGCTTGAATATCTGCTTGTGGAAGCCTAGACAAATGGTCGGCTACCACATTCTCCACTCCTTTCTTGTCCTTTATATCTAAATCAAATTCTTGGAGCAATAGTACCCACCTAATGATCCTTGGCTTGGCATCCTGTTTAGTCATGAGATACTTCAAAGCGGAATGGTCAGTGTACACAATAGTTTTAGAGCCAATCAAGTAAGATCTAAACTTATCAAATGTAAAAACGACAGCAAGCAATTCTTTTTCAGTCGTGGTATAGTTCAATTGAGCATCATTCAGCACACGACTAGCATAGTAAATAACATGCAACACTTTATTTTTCCGTTGACCCAAAATGGCTCCCACCGCATAGTCGCTTGCATCACACATTAACTCAAATGGCAAACTCCAATATGGAGGTGCAATGACCGGTGCGGTGGTGAGTTTTTCCTTTAAAAGTTGGAAAGCATGCATGCAATCGTCATTAAACACAAAAGGAGTATCAACTACCAAAAGTTTGCACAAGGGTTTTACAATCTTTGAAAATTCTTTTATAAATATCCTATAGAAACCCGCATGCCCTAAGAAGCTTCTAACACCTTTCACATTCATGGGAGGGGGAAGTTTTTCGATTACTTCAATTTTTGCCTTATCAACTTCTATCCCCCATGATGAAATCTTATGACCAAGAACTATACCTTCCCTAACCATGAAATGACATTTTTCCCAATTTAGAACAAGGTTAGTTTCTTAGCATCTTTTCAAAACACGTGCAAGATTTTTCAGACAATCATCAAAGGAATTACCAAATACGGAAAAATCATCCATAAATACCTCAATAAATTTTTCAGTCATATCAGAGAATATGGAAAGCATGAACCTTTGAAAAGTGGCGGGTGCATTACACAACCCGAATGGCATCCTCCGATATGCATAGACGCCGTAGGGACAAGTAAAATTGGTCTTCTCTTGGTCCTTTGGGTCAACCACAATTTGGTTATACCCTGAGTATCCATCAAGGAAGCAATAAAAGGCATGGCCCGCCAATCTCTCTAACATTTGATCAATGAAAGGCAAGGGCAAATGATCTTTTCTTGTAGCCTCATTCAATCTTCTATAATCAATACACACCCTCCATCTGGAAATGGTCTTTGAGGGAATGAGTTCATTTTTATCATTTGCAACAACCGTCATCCCCCCTTTCTTAGGAATAACTTGGATCGGACTCACCCATGGACTATCGGAGATTGGATAAATTATACCCGCATCCAAAAGCTTCACAACCTCCTTCCTTACAACTTCTTTCATGTTTGGGTTAAGTCTTCTTTGGGGTTGTCTGACCGGCTTGAAGTTTTCCTCCAAAAGGATTTTGTGCATACAAAATGAGGGACTTATTCCTTTCAAGTTGGACATAGACCACCCAATTGCGGATTTGTACTCTCTGAGCACTCTCAACAACTTCTCTTCCTCTAAGGAGTTCAGTCCGCTACTAATTATCACCGGGAATGAAGAATTCACTCCAAGGAAAGCATAACGGAGATGGGATGGAAGTTCCTTCAACTCTAGCATAGGTGTTTCACCCTTGTCTTCAATCCGCACATCCTCCACAACTTTGTCTTCATCATTATTCAAAACTGGACAAGCCTCAAGGGATTTAACCATGACCTCAACTTATTCCTCCCATATCTCTTCTTCTATATTCTCAACCATAAGAGCCGCTTCCAATGAATCTTCAAAAGTTTGTTGAACACTCTTGTAAGTCAATAATTCAACAAGGTCCACACTCATACATGTATCTTTGTCACTTGGATGTCCCATTGCTTCAAAAACATTGAAGGTGACCTTTTCATCTTGGACTCTAAGCACCAACTTCCCTTGATTTACATCGATCAAAGCCCTACCTGTGGATAGGAATGGCCTTCCAAGAATCAATGGAGTCTCACCATCTTCCGCAATATCCAACACCACAAAGTCTACCGGAAAGATGAACTTGTCTACTTTTACCAATAAATCCTCCACTACACCATAAGGATACGTAATGGAACGATCCGCCAATTGGAGATAAATCCCGGTTGGCTTGACTTCACCAATTCCCAACTTCTTGAAGATGGAGAGAGGCATAAGATTGATAATTGCACCAAGATCACACAAGGCTCTTCCAATGTTCAAATGACCAATAGCACATGGAATAGTAAAGCTACCTGGATCCTTCATCTTCACCGTTAACTTTCTTTGGAGTATAGCACTACATTCTTCCGTGAGCATGACCATCTCCTCCTTCTACTTCCTCTTGTTAGAAAGAATCTCCTTCATTATCTTGGCATAGGAAAGCATTTGTTGAAGAGCTTCGGCAAAAGGGATGTTAATTTGCAACTTTTTGAACACATCCAAGAACTTAGAGAATTGTTGATCATTTACCTCTTTCTTCAACCTTTGAGGATAGGGTATCTTGAAATATGGTGGCAACTCCTTAGGATTGTCAACTTCTTCAAGAATTTACTTTTTAGTCTTCTTTCTTGCAAACTCTTCATCCACCAATTTTTCTCTCTTGGTTCTTCAACTTCAACAACAATAGGACTAGAGGTAGTGGCTTGGGAAGTCTCTAGTTCTTCATTGGTTGCATCTTCAATGATCACCTCATCAACTCCATCACCAACTCTCTTTTCTTCTCTCTCTTCATTTTTTTCTTCCTCATTTTTTCTCTTTTTATTTTCTCTCTCTTTTTCTTGTGGAATTACCACCTTCCCACTTCTTGTAGTAATTGCCCTGCAATCCTCCCTTGGATTCTTCTCGGTATCTCCCGGCAATTTTCCTTGAGCTCTCTCCATCATTTGCTTTGACAATTGGCCTATTTGGTGCTCTAGATTCTTGATGGAGGCATCTTGATTCTTCATCATTGCTTCTTCACCCTTCAAATTAGCTTGAGTTGCATGCATGAATTGGGCTAGAATATTCTCCAAATTGCTTGAATTCTCTTGAGAAGGCTTTGCTTGAGAACTTGAGCCTTGCCCTTGTCTCCAACCAAAGTTAGGATGGCTACGCCACCCTGGATTATAGGTGTTAGAGAAAGGATCATGCTTAGGCCCTTGGTTTCCCATGTAGTTCACTTCTTCTTGCCCCGGACCTCCAACCACACTAATTTCACAATTGCCATTGGCATGGTTACCTCCACAGAAGTCACACACTGAGACGGCTTGAATTTGGACCGCTTGTAGTTGAGAATTTTGTAGTTGAATGGACCCCAATTGCTTGGTAAGAGCGGCCATTTGTGCCTTAAGAGCACTATATTCATCAAGCTCCAAAACACCTCTCTTGGCCAATGATCAAGAACTAGGCATTTGATAATCATTATTAGCCATAGTTTTAATCAAGGCCTTTGCTTCATCGGGTGTCTTTTGACTCAATGTTCCACCCGCAGCCGCTTCAATCATACTTCGAGAATTTCGGTTGAGACCATTGACAAAGGTTGCAACTTGTTGCCATGTTTCTAACTCATGATTTGGACAAGCGGTAAGAAAAGATTTGAACCTCTCCCATGCTTCATAAAGTGATTCACCATCCTTTTGTGCAAAAGCATTGATCTCCGATCTCAACTTGATCATTCTTGATGGAGGGAAAAAACGAGATAAGAACTTTCTCACCAAATCATTCCAAGTAATAATGCTCCCATGAGGATGGGATTGAAGCCATGACTTAGCCCTATCCCTCAAAGAGAAAGGGAAGAGCCTTAAACGAATAGCCTCTTCGGGAGCTCCATTCAGCTTGATAGTATCACATAACTCAATAAATGTGACAATGTGAGAATGAGGGTCTTCACTCTCTAAACCTCCAAATTGATTTTGTTGGACAAGATTGAGAAAAGATGCCTTTATCTCAAAGTTGTTATAAGCCACTGCAGGTCTAACAATTGGAGTTCCACATCTATCGACTTTAGGGGAAGTATAGTCCCCCATTGTCCTCCTTTGTGCATTGTCATCAGTCATGGTGACAATTGATACTTCAACTTGCGATTCTTGCACACTTGGTAACTTAACTTGTGGTTCTTGTACTCTAGAAGATGCTCCTCCTCTATTCTCTCTTGATTTGGCTTCCTTTCTATTCTTTCTACAAAGCTTCTCGATTTCAGGGTTGAATTGAAGTTCACCTGGGTCAATTGTACCTCGCATACAAGGAAACAAACAGAACAGAGCAACAACAAATATAGCAAGTACAAGTCAAGCTTCAAGTGGACAATTATACAACTACAAGGGAAAAAAACAGAAAAAGCGCCTAAACAGAAAAAAACAGAAAACAACAGTAGGAAAGCAAAGAAAAAGTACCTAAATTAGGAGTCCCCTTTGGTACTCGTGATATTGTCACACCGATCCCCGGCAACGGCGCCAAAAACTTGTTGACGAATCTAGGCAAGTATACCTAGTCGTACAAGTAATACGGTAGTGAGACCGGATATCGTTCTCAGGGATCGCGGACAAGTACCACTTCGCAAATTGGACTACTATCTAGACGATCGTTTGGATGGAAGGGAGCTCAATACTAACTACCAAGCCCAACAAGAGTTAAAAATCTAAAATAAACATAATAAAAAGGAACAAGTTCTTTTTGTATTTTTATCGAACACTTGGAATACAGAAAAAGAGATTATTCAAATATGATAAAAGATGTTGGGATTAAACTTCACCAAACCTTAGCCTCATGCAATACCAAGAACACCAATCCAGTTCATGCTTCAAATATCAAAATCAACCCACAAGATTACTCAAGCCCTAATTCCTTAGATGACAAAAGCCTAAATCCCCTAATTAAACCCTAATTCCTTAGGTGGCCTAATTAGTGAATTTGCATTAAGAGTAGGGATTACACGATTACTAATAAACCAAAATCCATTCCTAGATGCAAGGTTTACTAGGTGATTAATTCCAGATCAAGAATTGTTAAGAACGTCCCCATTGCAAATCAAATCTCAAAATCAATTCATGGACGATCAGACCACAAAAAGCATTAAGCAAATGAATCAAACACTAATAAAAAGGCATAAACATAGATTAATACATCAAGGCAATTACATGAGGTTCAGTTTAGCTACATCTAATCCCAACAAAAAGGGATTTAGCTACTCATAGTGACAGAGAAAGCCAAAATAAAAGGAATAGAGATAAATGAGAGAAGAAACTTCATGGAAGCGTTCACAGCAGCCACAACAGCCCCTTGGCTCAAGGAAGATGTCTTTTTAGGGTTCCAAGTCTGATCTAGGGTAAAAGTTCCTTTTTTCTGTTCTGCCCAGACATCTATTTATAGATTAGGCGCGCATCACGGCCGTGATGGCCATCACGGCCAGGCCGTGATGGGTTCTGCCAAGGGATCGCTTTCAATTTTGGTCTGTCACGACCGTGATGGACATCACGACTAGGCCGTGACAGCTTTTGACTTTTGCCTTCTTTCTTTTCAGTTATTGCTCGATCATGGCCGTGATGGGTATCACGGCTAGGCCGTGATGGGCTATGTTTGGTACACTTTCTTCACTTTTCAAGCTCTATCTTCATCCAAGCTCCATCATGGTCAATCTTGAGTATTTTACCCTTAATTCCTATAAAACAACACCACGAAACCGTCTTACCCGTTCCAAGGTAAAAACTAACAAAAGATCAAATTAAATATGCCTAAACTATATGAAAATGCATGCAAAATGACAATGAAATATGCGGTGAAATCACACTCATCAAAACATTCAAAGCAATAGAGAAGGTAAGCATTTTAAACATTCAAACATAGCATATGAAATTGTTTAGGATAAAGGGATAGGTTCAGGGACAAATCAAAGAATAAGTGAGTCCATTAATTTTCCTCCCCTTTTTAGATTTTCACCTGTTTCTTTAGAGATTAGATATAGGATTGATCGATTATGCCCAATTTTCTTCTAATGAAGAATAAGTTTTCCTTTGTTCAAGGGCTTGGTAAAGATATTAGGAAGTTGCTTAGTTGTATCAACATATTCAATCTCAATTTCTCTACTTTGTATATGATCTCTAATGAAATGATGTCTGATTTCTATGTGTTTAGTTCTAGAGTGCATTATGGGATTCTTAGTTAGGTTAATTGAACTTGTATTGTCACATATGATAGGAACTTGGTTTAGTTGCACACCATAATCAACTAATTGTTGTTTCATCCATAAAACCCGTGCACAACAGCTACCGGCTGCTACATATTCAGCCTCTACAGTGGATAAAGCCACACTAGATTGTTTCTTACTGAACCATGATACTAATGAGTTTCCTAGTAAATGGCAAGTTCCACTAGTACTCTTTCTGTCTAGTTTACAACTAGCAAAATCAGAGTCTGAATAGCTAATTAAAGTACATGTAGCTCCCTTGGGATACCATAATCCCATGTCTTTTGTTCCTAACAGATACTTAATTATCCTTTTAACTGTTGTTAAGTGTGATTCTTTTGGATTTGCTTGATACCTAGCACACATGCATACACTAAACATGATATCTGGCCTACTAGCAGTAAGATAAAGTAGTGAGCCTATCATACCTCTGAATTTAGAAACATCAACAGGTTTACCTTGTTCATCTTTTTCCAGATAACAAGAGGTACTCATTGGAGTTGCCATCTCCTTAGTGTTTTCCATGCCAAACTTCTTGATCAACTCATTGCAGTACTTGGTTTGACTAACAAAGATTCCATTTTCAGTTTACTTTATTTGCAGTCCAAGGAAAAAGTTTAGCTCACCTATCATTGACATTTCAAACTCACTCTGCATAAGACTTGCAAACTCTTTGCACAAATGCTCATTAGTGGAACCAAAAATTATATCATCCACATATATTTGTACAAGTAAAATGTTGTGTGCCTTTTTATTAGTGAACAAAGTTATGTCAACTTTAGCACTTTTAAATCTTTTTTTCAATGAGAAAATTACTTAACCTTTCATACCAAGCTCTAGGAGCTTGCTTTAAGCCATATAGTGCTTTAGACAGTTTATAAACATGGTTAGGCAATTCATTATTCTCAAAAACAGGTGGTTGACCAACATACACTTCCTCTTGTATAAATCCATTTAAGAAAGCGCTCTTAACATCCATTTGATACAATTTAAATCCCATTATGCAAGCATAAGCAAGTAGCATTCTTATAGCATTTAATCTTGCTATTGGTGCATATGTTTCATCATAATCTATGCCTTCTTCTTGGTTATACCCTTTGGCTACCAATATAGCCTTGTTTCTTACAATTATACCATTTTCATCTAATTTATTCCTAAAAACCGATTTTGTACCTATTACTTGACAGTTCTTGGGTTTAGGCACTAGTTTCAAAACTTGGTTTTTTTCAAACTGGTTTAACTCATCTTGCATAGCCATCATCCAATGTTCATCAATTATGGCATCATCTATGTTCTTAGGTTCTACTTGAGACACAAATGCCATATGATTACAAACATTTATAAGAGATTGTCAAGTAGTTCCCCCCTTTGTAATTTCACCAATGATGTTATCAATTGGATGATTTCTGACAGTCCTCCATTCCTTTGGTAGGTCAGGCCGTTGTTCTGTTTGCTCCTGCTGCAGCGATTCGTTCTTTAAGTTTTCATCTTCTTCATTGTCCTGTTTCTCTTCTAGGAGAGTTTTCTCAGTTGAATCTACAAGATCATCAATAACAAAATCCTTTCCCAACCTTTTGGGGTTAGACTCATCAAATGTCACATGCACAGATTCCTCAATAGTTTGTGTTCTCTTATTATATATTCTGAATGCTTTACTAGATAGGGAGTAACCTAGGAAAATTCCTTCATCAGCCTTTGCATCAAATTTTCCAAGATTATTCTTTCCATTGTTAAGAACAAAGCATTTGCAACCGAAAACATGTAAATTTGCTATGTTTGGTTTTCTTCCTTTGTACAGCTCATAAGGGGTTTTCTTTAAGATTGGTCTTATCAAGACTTTATTTAGCACATAGCAGGCTGTACTGACAGCATCTGCCCAAAAATGTTTCGGCAAGCTAGAGTCGTTCAACATAGTTCTTGCTATCTCCTCTAATGATCTATTCTTTCTTTCCACTACTCCATTTTGTTGTGGAGTTCTAGGAGCAGAAAAATTATGTTGAATGCCATGCTCATCACAAAAGTTTTCAAACACTTCATTTTGAAATTCTCCCCCATGATCACTTCTTATAAAAACAATTTTTACGTCTTTTTCATTTTGCACCATTTTTGCCATTTTCTTAAATTCAGCAGAATCACTCTTGTGAGATAGAAAATATGTCCATGTATATCTAGAGTAATCATCTACTATTACCAATGCATACGAGTTACCACCAAAGCTTTTGGTTCTAGATGGACCAAATAAATCCATGTGTAAAAGTTCCAAGGGTCTAGTTGTTGAAACAATGTTCTTTGGTTTAAAAGACACCTTAACTTGCTTTCCCTTTTGACATGCATCACATAGTCCATCTTTCACAAATTTTAGTTTAGGAAAGACAATTACACGATCTTTACGAATCAGTTTATTCAAGTGGTTCATGTGAATGTGTGCAATTCTTCTATGCCAAAGCCAATTCTCTTCTTCTTTTGAAATAAGACAGCATGCAGTATTTGAAGAGATATTGTCTAAATCAAGCATATAGATGTTATCTGTCCTATGTCCAATTAATTTCAAATTTTCATCATGCTGATTTTCTATTAAGCAACTATTGGAATTGAATTTTACCTTGAAGCCTTTGTCACATAGTTGACTGATACTTAATAGGTAATGTTTCAGTCCCTCAACATATAGTACATCCTCAATGATTGTTGTTGAGTCACTTCTAATGTTGCCAATGCCAAGTATTCTTCCTTTATTATTGTCTCCATAGGTAACACTACCACTCAACTTAGGGGTAAAGGAAATGAACTTGCTTTTGTCTCTAGTCATGTGCTTGGAACAGCCACTGTCAAGATACAATTTCACATTCTTGGCTTTCCAACACACCTACAAAACAGAATCATGTTTTTGCTTTAGGTACCCAAATATGTTTGGGTCCTTTTGAGTTAGTTGGAGCATTAGTTCCTTTAGGAACCCATATATATTTAGACTTATTATAAGCATATTTTCTGTAATGACATGTAGAAGTTGTGTGACCTTTTCTAGCACAGAAATACCATTTAACAAATAGTGTGTTTGATGTCATAGGTGCGGCAAAAAATTTCTTGAAAGATTTCTCATGTATCTTAGGTTTATAGCCTATTCCAGCCTTATCATAAACACATTTTTGTTGTCCTAACAATGCATCCAAATTATCTCTACCATTTGTGAACTTGGCTAAGTCATTTTTCAGTTTTTCAACTTCTTTAGTCAATGTACAACTAGATGCATTCCAGATTTCTTTATCACTAGTAACTCTAGATAGATCACCATTCAAATGATTTATAAGTTTCTCCAACTTAGGACATTTATCATATATAGGTGCATCTAATACAGTAGCTAGTTTTTCTTTTAAAGCACAATTTTCTGTTTTTAATTGATCTACCTCTTTGTTTAAAACAAGTTTTCTCCTCTAAGCATGTGATGGTTTTCTTAGACTTAGTTAGCAATCTAGCAAGTCTAATCGATTCTCTATGAAGTTCTTCAAAAGCATTTTGTAATTCATCATAAGAAGGTTGATAATTAGAACTTACTTCACTTTCTGAATCACTGTTATTGTTGGCCATCAAGCACAAGTTTGCCTCCTCATATTCAGATTCTTCAGTGGAATCTAGATCATTATCATCCCAAGCAATGTAGGTCTTTCTTGGCTTTCTCCACTTCTTGTCCTTTGAGTCAAACTTTTCTGTTTTGTCCTTCTTTTACAGTTTTGGACAGTCAAGCTTCATGTGACCAATATTTCCACATTCATAGCATGTGATGTTGTTGGAAGAGTTGTCACCTTTGCTGAAATTTATCCTTTGAAAGATGGATCGCTTTCTTTTGAAGTTTCCTTTCTTCTTTAGGAAATTCTTGAATTTTCTAACTAGCATTCCCATATCTTCTTCAGATTCAGCCTCTTGTTCTGAATCATTATCATCACTGTCTTCAACTTCTTTGACTTGTGATTTCAGAGCCAATCCCTTCTTTCTTTTATCAGTTTCTTCATTCTCATTTAGTCTGTTCAACTCCAATTCATGTTCTTGCAATTTTCAAACAGTGTGGTAATGGTCATTGATGAGAGATCTCTGGATTCCGAGATTGTAGTGACTTTAGGTTGCCATTCCCTACTCAAGCATCTCATGACTTTGTTAATTTGATCCTCATTTGAGATTGTCTTTCCAAGACCAGCCAATTGATTTACGATGTGTGTGAATCTCTTTTGCCTTTCAGTCATAGGTTCTCCTCGGTTCATTCTGAACAGCTCATACTCACGTGTGAGGGTGTTCATTCTTGCTCTTTTGACATCTGAGGTTACTTCATGTGTTACTTGCAAGAGGGGGGGGGGGGGGGTGAATTGAGTTTTCAAAGAAAATATTTCCATCTTAAAACTTTTTCACAAAGCTTTATAAATCAGAGTTGCGGATTTGTATTCTCAGGATCTTTTATAAGGTAGATGAATGGTTTTTACAAAATCTTGAATAGAAGGTGATGAAGATAAGAAAGATTAATAACGAATAGGTTCAGGTTCAATAACTCAGTAATAACAATATACAATTTATACAGATCAAGAACAAAAATTATACTTGAACTTGAAACATCAAAGTTGCAGGTTCTTGAATCATAAACAGAAAGTAAAGGAGTTTAAGTTTAGAGATCTTACACAACCAGATTTATCCTGGTTCAGTCACCACCACTGTGACCTACATCCAGTCCCTACTCCACCTGTGGGATTTCACACACTAACACGCAAGCTTTGCTAGGTAGCTTGAAAAACCTTCACACCACAGAGCACTCCTTCACCTCGAGATACCACACTCTTGTGAAGAGCCTCAATGTTCTTCCTTAGGGATACCTCACCCTAATCACTCAAAGAGACTCCCTCTCTCTTTACAATCGAAAAGTAAAAACAAAAGTTGATTCCTAACTCTCAATAGTCAGATAAACAAGTTGAAGTACTTATGAGTATTGAAACACTCTTTTCACAGTAAGCTCAATGAAGATGATGATGATATGTGTATCGTTATAATTCTATTGTTATTCGTTACAATTCTTCTTAAAGTGTTCCTTTGATCCCCCTTTATATAGAAAACAAGTTATAGTCGTTGGGATCAATCAAAACATATTTGGATCTGATTTAACATAATCTGTTTTCTTGATTCTCGTTCTTGAGATAAGATTCTAATAGTTCTTATAGAATTTACGTCCATAAAATAACGAGTCCATTTGGAAAAATTGCCGCATTCATCTTAAAAAATAGCCGCGTCCATTTGCCACGTCAGCAAACGGGAGTACTAACACAAAGTAATTGGACGTCCTCCAACTAGTAGACGAGCGCTTGTATTACTTTAGTAAACGAGCGCTTGTATCACTTTAGTGGACGAGCACTTCTGTCACTTTAGTAGACGTGCGCTTGTGTCACTTTAGTAGATGTGAGCTTCTGTCACTTTAGTAGACGTGAGCTTCTACCACTTTCTTGGACGCCAGCTTTTACCACTGTTGGACGAGCGCTTCTGTTATTCCCAGTGTTGGATGATTGCTTATATTATTCAAGTGTTGGACGAGCGCTTATATTATTCCAGTGTTCGACGAGTGCTTCTATTATTATTTCCAAAAATCATTTTCATTAACGAAAATTTATTCATTTTAATGCAGGATATGAAAAATGATTTTCTTCATGCATCTTTCTTAATTGAGCTATTTGTGAATAAGAGATTTCATCTCTTACAAATCATCTAAGACTCAACACTAATTTCTTCGTTTAAGCTCTTGTCTTGATGATTCCTTGATCTTCGTCCTTGCTCTTTGATTTCTCCAAGTTCTTCCTTGAATATTCTCTTTTGATTGCTCACTGAACTTGTTGAATATTGCTTGATACCTATTTTTATAATTTGACACTAAACACTTACATACACATTAAGTTGTATTTGTCATATATCAAAATCTGTCAGTCATCGAGTCTAACATACATAAGCTTTATCCTTTACTTAATCAGTTACCTTTTATTAAGATCTTTTAATTATAAATTCATTATTTTTTCTCTCATTGATAATACAAGAATAAATTAATAAAATAGTTATGACTCGTTAATTTTTAAATGAATATTTTTAGTCAAAATAAAAATGCCTAAATAGATATAAATATAAAAGTGAATATTCATTGTAATTGATTGCAGTCATACATTTATTTACTTTTTATTTCCTTTTCTTTAATAAAAAAATTGAAGAAAGTAATGGAGACATTCATTTCAAGGTTGACAGATCCGATTACATGATTGAGAATGTTAATCAGTACTTTAAGGGTTTGGTTAAGGATCTAAAATAAGAAATTTGTGATTAGGATTTGATATATTTTATATTTTAAAAAATGATAAATTTACTTTTTCAATAAGTTTTTATTTTTTTAGATTTTCTTAATTAATGTCCTTAAGATATTGATTATAACTCTAGAACAATATTTTAAAGTACGTACGAATGTGTGTGGTACAAAACTCAGTACAAATACTTGTTGCCATTGATTGTGCATTTTAATAAAGATTTTTCGATATATTATTTTAATTTCTATCACTTTAAAATGAAATAAATTTATTTTTTATTATTTTTTAGTGATTAAATCCATAATAATAAAGGTTTGAAAAAAAAATCTATTATAATAATTTTTAAAAATACATATAATATGTTATATAATGTTAATATATTATGGATTTAATTGGTATATATTGATAGTATAAAGTTTTCATACATTGTTAATCAATCAGAGATTGACACATATTTATAAATAGAGTAATTTACACTAACCCTCTTTGAGTTTTGATGAAATGACAACTAACCTCATTTTTGAGTAAAAATAGCACTCCACCGCATTTGATCATTTGACTAATGTGAGAGTTAAATTATGTTAATTAAATATTCCTTAAATTAATTATGGTTAGCTTAAAAAAAGTAAGTTACATCTCACCACCTTGAAGTTTTTTTAAAATAGCGATAAACACCGATTTTGACCATAAATTACACTTGATCGCAATTTGTAGTATTGACTGACTATTGACTTATCATTGTAAAGTTGATTGAAAATGGAAAACATTTATAATAAGTTATTTGATATTTATATACTTTAAGATTTTTAAAGACTAATCATATATTTTCTTGTTCCCAAAATAAAGCTGTCAATTTTTAGTTGATTTTTAACAAAGTTCATATTTCAAATTATTTTGTCTATGCATCGTAAGATAAATTTAATGATGGTGTATAAATATTCAATGTCCTTCATAAACAAAATAATTCGAAGCAAGAACTTTGCTAAGAAACAACTAAATTATAGGCTAAATAAAATAAACAAATAGAATTAACAAGAGTATTATATATTTTTGTAGCACATAATGAATGTAGGATATATTAATTACTTTTCAGATTAAATTATATATATATATATATAACTATTCATAGCATTTGTCAAATTATATTTATTTACTTTGTACATTATAATTAGACAAGTTTATGTTCAGTCTTATATTCAAATATATTTATTTAAATAATATTTTTTTTCATATTTATAAAAATAATTATTATATTAATCCATATCCCCTCTAGATAAAATAACTGAAAACATAATATTTATTTGGAATTTATTGAGCTAAATGACTAAAAATAAAAAATATAATGAAGAAAACATTTTTCACATTATTGATACACATTTTATATCCACTATTTGTTAGAGTGTATATTAAATAATATTTGTTTGAGTAAAATAAATATACAATGGACTAAAAAATAAAATGCTTAAAATAATTATATTCCTTTTATAATATTTTCAAATTAAATATTTCATTTTTAAAATTAAAAACAATAACTTTGTTTTGGAAACAGAAAGCATGCGACTAATATTAAAAAAAAGAAGAAGATATAAAGATCCAATAACTTATTATAAATAATTTTTGTATTTAAGTAACTTGACAATGTTAAGACAATAGTTATTCAATGCTAAAAAAATGGGGAAGTGTAATTTATGGTTAAGTTTGGGGTATACAATTATTTTTAAAAGTTAAACATGGTGGAGTGTAACTTACTCTTTTTTAAGCTAACCATAGTTAATTTAAAGAATATTCTTTTAGCATAATTTAACTCTCCTATAAGTCAAATTGTCAAATGGGGTGGAGTGTTACTTTCACTCAAAAATATGGTTGGTTGTCATTTCATCAAAACTCAAGGGGTTAGTGCAATTTACTTTTATAAATATTTGATTTTTATACTAACCATCATAAAAGTCATTTTTCTAATTGGTTGTCAGTGTAAAAATCTTTACATTGACAGTGTATACAAATTCAACTCATATAATATATTGTTATGTTATATTGTATAATTTTATTTTCTTTTAATTTGTTCTAAACTATTAAATACCCAAAACTATTCATGGATATCCATTATCCGCATAAATATCTATAGATATTGACCGAATGAATTCGCGATACAAACCATGGGTAAAAGAGTTAAAGAGACTCTATAAAATTTTTTTTTTGTATAATTAAAGTTTATGTGAGTTGATTCCTGAGGACTCACCAGGTTTAGGGCAGGTCTTAGGGCTCAACGAGTGCTTACAAGATATTTACAGATTACTCATCAATGAGGTTCTTACATCGATAGTGAGATTCGAGCTCAAGATCTCGTGGATTATGAGTCGTATCCTTATCAACTGGATCAATCTTCGTTGTATACTCTATAGGAATTTTATTTGTACGTAACTAGTGTTTTTTCCTATACCAAACAAAATGTAATTTATGTAGGATACACTACAGCTACACCCACAATAACGCATTAACGCGGTAGTCGGAGTTAGTAGTCAGCACGCCACTCACGTGTTCATTCCTTTCACTGTTCCTGTTCGGTTGGTGTTCCCAAGTAGCAACGTTACGTGGTGCCGTCCCATGATTTATGAACCTATCTCTGTCCGTGTACATTGTTCCAAAGTGCCAAACTTTCAATCCATCTCATCCTTTTCCTTTTCTTTATTTAACTGTTGTATGTATATTCACCTTTGTCCTCTTATATAATATAATGAGTATATATCACACCTAATCAGCTTCCCAAATATCATTCTGGTTCTTCTGATCCGTGCGTGAAGAAGAAGATGAACGTGGATCTGGAATCGTTGGCAGAGGCCACATCTGGGGCCGTAGGATCACTGCTCAGCACCACAATTCTCTACCCTCTCGACACCTGCAAGACCAAGTATCAAGCCGAGGCTCGTTCCCATGGTCACCAAAAGTACAGGTATCTCTCTTTTCTTTCTTTGCATCCTTACCCCACTTTTGATCCCTCACCCCTCGTTCAAATTTCACTCTTTTTTTTTTTTTACTTTGATTAATCGTTGATCTTCAATTTGTTCCTCACCCCACCTGTTAATTAACATCGCTTGAACTGAGTATTGGGTTGACAATTGGTCATGGTGGAAAACGACTCTTAATCCCGTGGTATAAAAATGGTTTCTTTATGTATCCCACAATAAATAAATAAAAAATGTTTTTTTTTTAATTGAATTGAGTATCTCTAGTGAGGACATGGTGATCAACTACGTATGATTGCCCTGTCTTTTTCAAGTATTTACTTTGTAGCATTAGTACCCCATTTTTGTTATATTACCTTTCAAGTTTCACAATTCCTAGAATGATTTAAGTTGCATTTTAGAGATGCTTTTGACACAACCGATTATGTCATAATTCATAAAAAATAAGCCTTTAGGAACCATCAGATCACCCTGTATGCACAGGTGATTTATTGGAAACACTGTAGAATACTAGAGATGCAATGGACCCTGGGGTGGGTTTTTGTTTTTTGTTTGTTTTTACTAATAAAAACAACTTTTGGTTGTCTGGCTAGTCTTAATTTTAAGATTAAAGCTTGTAGAATGTACAAAAGCACCAAATTGAATCAAATTAAAACATGTAAGGATTCTATTGAGAGGGACCAGAATTATTTCTTATGTCTTACTAGGACCAAATGAATGGTTTAGCCGTTTGAATGTTTTCTTTTTCCTTTGATGACTGTCACATTTTATGTTTATTGAAGTGAATTAAACATGGGAATGAAGTCTGATGCATTCAAGTTTTATCAATGACAAAATTATTCTGCATGTGGTGTGGTGAATTGCATCAAAACTCAAAAGTATCATTCTGTAGTTATCTGAATTTGCTAGGCTGAATATGCAGGTTAATAGATTTTCCTCCTTGACCATTGCGTAACAAATTTAGCTGTCGGAATGTATCTCTTGGGTATATATACACTTATTTTCATTCTACTTGGTTTTTACTTTTGCAGAAATCTCTCTGATGTGTTATGGGAGGCAATATCTACCCGTCAGTTGCTTTCGCTTTACCAGGGCCTTGGAACAAAAAATCTTCAATCCTTCGTTTCACAGTTTGTCTACTTCTATGGCTACAGCTACTTTAAAAGAATGTATCTGGAAAAAAGTGGTTATAAATCCATTGGAACTGCGGCAAATTTGGCAATTGCTGCTGCTGCTGGGGCTTGCACAGCCATTTTGACTCAGGTGAGGCAGCATTAACTCTTCCAAGTTTTACAGTATTGATGACAAAAATTCATTATTGATATTACTGTTTTTGACGGGGCATAATTGTGATTTGATTTCTGTATGGTTATGCTTTATGGTGTGATGTTATTTTGGTTATTCATAGTTGGATTGTGGAACCAAAAGGAGAGGATCTAATGCCTCTCTGAAATAAAACATGTTTACTTAAATCATTTTATACTTCAAAAAAAATATTAAGCTTCCAATACTTGATCTACTTTATGTTCAATCATCCATGGTGCATGGAAGGGTCAGCTAATAAATCACTGATGTGTGTTATATTTTACTATCTACAATGTGTTGTTTTCCTTTTAGGTTTAATTACTTTGTTTGTCCATAAACTTCCGGGAAATTCAAGTAGGTCGTTATACTAAATATTTTTTAAATTGGGTCCCTAAACTTATAAAAGCTTGTAATTGAGTCCCTCATACATATCTCTGTTAGGATTCTTTTAAGTGATCCATCTATTCGTGCATGTGTGGGTCCCTAAACATTCTGAGAAAATTCAAATAGGTCACTATATTGTTTAGGAAAATAAAATAAGACCCTATACTTTTTCGGGATCCTAACTTAACCTAACGGATATGTGTACGAGGGACTCAATTACAAAATTGTTATGCGTTTAAGGATCCAATTACTAACCTTTAAAGTTCAGAGACCTGTTTGAATTTCCTCAAAAAGTTCAAGAACCTACAGACTAATTAAAACTTCTTTTTATCCTTTGTCATGTGGTGTATGAGAAACTAAGTATCTCATCAAACTTTGTAAGTTTAATACAAGAGCATCTCATTGATGACTTTGTAGCCCCTGGATACAGCCTCTTCAAGGATGCAGACAAGTGACTTTGGAAAGTCTAAAGGGCTATTGAAAACCCTAGCAGAAGGCACATGGAGTGATGCATTTGATGGCCTCAGCATTTCCTTGCTGCTGACCTCAAACCCTGCAATTCAGGTAAGCGAAGCTGAAGTTTATATCAACTGGAATTCTATATCATGCTTATGTGCTTTCTGTTTAGTAACATTCCATTTAAAATGCTTGTTCTGACTTCTGAGACAAACACGGCTTAATTTGGAACTACCATCTACTGTAGTATACAGTGTTTGATCAGCTGAAACAACGAGCACTGAAGAATAAACAAAACAACGATGATAAAAGAGTATCTCAAGCATCACTTTCTGCATTTATGGCCTTTCTTTTAGGTGCAATTTCAAAGAGTATTGCTACCTGTATAACATATCCTGCTATCAGGTGTCCAATCCTTCCAACTGTTTTTGACTTGTGAACTTAGTTTCTAGGACCCTTCTGAGATCTTTTTTGTGCATACAGGTGCAAGGTCATCATTCAAGCTGCAGACTCAGATGAAGCAACCTCTGAAACAAAGGTCAAATCACAGAAAACAGTGTCTGGAGTTCTCTATGGAATATGGAAAAGGGAGGGCATACTTGGATTTTTCAAAGGATTGCATGCTCAGATCTTAAAAACTGTTTTGAGCTCAGCACTGCTCTTAATGATCAAAGAAAAGATCTCTGCTACTACTTGGGTACTTATACTTGCAATTAAGAGGTATCTTTTACTCCCAAGGGGTAGGATAAAAAACATATGAGTTATAATATAAGTTATTGGAGGAAGAAACTTCAATTCATTATGGATAGTAGATTTGGTTGGAGTGCAATGTATGCATTTTAACAGATACATCTATTTCGTCAGAGCCGAGACTAGGGTTTTTTTGTGGTTTCTCTTTTGTCCTCTTCCTACGGTTTATTGTAGAACAATTAGTCCAAGAATTTGTGGAAAAGACTGCTATAGCAAGCAAGGAAGAAAATATTTGCAATAAATGCCTTGTTGGATTTTATTTGTTATATTTCTTGTTTGAAATAAAGTCCTGCATTACTTAGTTGTTAGTTGTAGTTGGTTCTTGTATATGTTATGGAATGAGGAATGTTTTTTGAACACAAAATTGGGGACACCATACAATGTCCCCTTTGTTTTTGAAAGTATTTTCGAGATGCGTATATACAAATATGATAAAAAGTGAGAGATAAAAAGAAACACATATGGTGTCTAAAATTTGTGTTCAAATAACACAACTCTTGTGGAATTCCAACATTTGAAGGGTGTTCTTTAAGAGTAGCTTAGGAGCTTTGTAAATAAGCACCCTCTTTTATATATGTACTCACTTCAGTTTCAGAGTAATAAAGTTTGAGTTATTTTCCTAATTTTATGGTGTAAAATAGATTTTTTAAAACCTTTTTTGGGAATGAGGGTGATTGCTAGTGGGATACCTAGCCTGTTCTACCTTTAGTTCTATGTCAATTGCAGGGGACTTTCTCTATCAGATATGGAGAAGGACTGCAGACTTTTGTTGCAAGAAACAAATTGTTTATTAGACATATAGTAGATTGCTATTGGGGTGAGATATCTTGATACAGATGTAGATATATGGAGAAAAACTTAACTGAGGGATCAATGAGTCTTATTTTTGCCCAAGCATTAGGCCTTTTTGAGTCATAATACAAGAAACACATTTTTTTTATTAAGACAGGTTGCTGATTGCAGCAGTAAAAAAGATATCCTGATACTCTTGTAGGCATGCAGGGAAAAAGATTAAATCATTAAATTAGTCATATATTTTTAAGTAGCAGAAAATGCTGTCCTAAGATTTCTCTATGGAGTTAATAAAGTACACAGAAGCAAGCTAAGAGGATTTTGTAATGGATATAGCCTTCAAAAAATGCGTTGCTTCATTGCAACATAAAAAAAAAGGGCTTGCCATAACATTATCCCCACGGATAAGGCTTACTAAATAAGATGATTGCCTATTGTATGGAAAAAAAATAAACAGATGAGTACCTCAACATGGAGGTTATTTTAGACGACATCTATTAAGCAAGACCAAGACATTCGGGGGATGAATTTGAAATGTTGGTAGGATATAATTGTATAATAATATAGTTTGGCAAAGGCTAGGAAGTTTGGCATGATGAACAAAGTGCACAATTCTCGTTGGCTGTGGCAATAATACCATTGTTGTCCACTGCATAAACCTAAGGCTTAAGGTTCAAGGGCTTATCTAAACAAAAAAAAAGTTTTAAGGACTGTTAAAGAAAAGTTTCCTCATCTCAGTTCCTATCTATATGATTTCCATCAAGTTTACAGCTTGATAACAGGAAGAGGAAGTCCACACAGTCAAGGGAAGAGCATAACTTATAGTGCGTGTTTGGTTCTGTGTTTCCTCTCCTTCAAACGTGCATCTTGGGCTCCAACGCAATTCCTGTCTCATGACCCACATGTTTGGCAATCTACAGAAAAGTGATTTGCCAATCCCAAAAGTGCTTAGGAATCGAAGCTACACAGAATAGCTTCTGGATCATGGAGACTCGATTCTGAAACAAAGGAAGAGATATGTTCTTTTTTTGCCCTTCTTTGTAACTGAACAAAAACCTTGTAATTTGTATGACGGTGGGAGGTAGAGCACAGAGCAGAGCACCACATCGCAAGTAAGTTCAAGGAGCATGGCAGTGCGGCAGTGCGGATTGTTGTTGGTCACTAATGTCACACGGCCCAACCAACTATCACATGGCCCAACTTGCATTAAAATAACTTTTGTTAAATGAGTTGATGAGTTTTTTTTTTTTTTTTTGAGGGAAGAGTTGATGAGTTGATGCCAGCAAATCCATTGATGTTTTTTTTTACTTTACTGATTGATGTTAATTAAATTAGTTTTAATTTAATAATTTAACATAAATTAAAATATTTATCTTAACCTACTTATTTGAATTGTTAATATATATATCTACTTGAGTATATATAAGCCCTTTTTAGTAATTATACATCTAAAAGCAATTTTGATCCAAATTATCCAAACAACATGAATTGATGAAAATCACTTTTTTTCATTAATGCATCCAAACGTAAATCACTTCACACTCAACTCACTTTTAACCTAAATCAATTCTATAGAATCACTTTCATCCAAAATCACATTTATTACTCGCTCATCCAAACACACACATAGTGTGTTTGGTTTTCTGGTAAAAAGGTTTTTGCCTTCGGGTCTTTCTCAACAGAAAACCACATACTAAGGCATTATTGAGAGTGCTATACATTAACCTTTTAAGCATGTGTTTTACTTTTATGGGATGAGATGCTTACTTTGTAACGAATTATTTGTTACCATTGAATATTCTTTTTTTTTCTCATCCCTTTTGGTAAATTTGTCTTATTATTCAACTTTGATTTATTGGATGATCATCATGCAAAGTACTTTCTAAAAAAAAAACAATTTAAAATTTACCTTCAACTTATCATTTTGATGAATGGCATGTAGTCTCAAAAATGGCAAAATTTACAAAAATATTATAATTAAAGTAACGACGTTCTCACTAAGTTAAAAGATGACATGACATGCGATTTGATTCAACTATTTGAAAAGAGTTTTAACGTCAGGACCCAACTTAAGCATTGTTGATCGGCTATAATGGGCCTCCGTTGTCTCATTCCCAAGGCTTTTCAAACATGTTTGAGTCACATCATAACAAGATATAAATATTAAAAACAAATATTGGAGTAAACGACTATACAAAACAAAAGTCAAAGGTAGCCATGAAGCAAGAAGCCTATGTATCCTCTTAGAATTGTTTACTAGAATCTCCCACTCTGAAAAACACATTTCTATGTAGTTCAAATTGTTGGTCGACAAGTGATCTCGGTCACTACACAAACATCCCTCCAAACTCTAGGTTTCTTTACTAGATGCATCTACTCTAACGGTCATATTCATTTCCCAGTCGATTCTGTTGAACAATAGAATATTCCAAATCTTGCCACTAGTGCAGGAAGCACTTTTAACGTCTGTTAAAAGTGGCTTTTAACGTTATAAAAACAACAAACATTAATACATCAGACATTAAAAGTCAATCTTTTAACGCCTGTTCCCAACCGACGTAAAGGTCACACTTTAACATCGGTTGTTTAAAGAGAGTATAAAGAAAGATATTTGATAAGCCTCTGGCTCATCTAGTTTTATAACTAGAAAAACCATGGTTTTGTGCGAGTTTAATCTTGTTTTCGTCCAAATTTGGATTTAATTGTCCTCAAGTAACATTTTGAGTCTCTTAAGTAGTTTTAGGATATTTTAGTTAATTTTGAGTCAAATAAAGCATTTACTGCTATTTTATATTTTCAGGCTGATGAGAAGAACAAAAAGGGAAGGACACATAAAGCAGAAGCCATCACGCCCAGGTCGTGACACTGGTCACGGTCGTGATGAGCTAATCAGGAAGACCAAAAAGGATCACAACCTGCTCGTGATCAGCATCACGGGCGTGATGAGAAGGACCCTGAAAGTCAGAGAGCATCACGGCCTAGCCGTGATGGAGGTCACGGTCGTGACAGATCAACACCTATTGACCAGAATTGATCACGGCCAGCCCGTGATGAGCATCACGGCCGTGACAGACCAGAATTTGAATACGCGCCCTTGGCAGAATCCGTCACGGCCTGGCCGTGATGGCCATCACGGCCGTGACGCGCACTTTTTAGACTCAGACTTCTCCCATCTATAAATAGGGCATCAAACTTTTACCCTAGGAGGGGAGGGGCACTGGGAGATCTGCACTTGGAGGCCAGACGGCTGGAAGAGGGTTCCAACCCTAAAAAGGGATGTTTTTCTTGCTCTGGGACTGGAAGAAGATTGGAGGATTCTTCTATGAGTTTTCTTCATCTCTTCTCTCCTTCTCTTTTGTATTGTCAATTATCATGAGTAGTTAAATTCTCTTGTTGTTGGGGTTAGATGTAGCTTTTCTGAACTTGGTTGTATTTGATTTGGTTTCAATGCAAGTTTCTATTTCTTTATGAGTGTTTGATTCTATGCTTAATGCTTTTCTTGGGTTGATCACCCATGGAATGATATGTTGCTTTGATAGACAATTGACAGATTGATATTAAGGCATGCTCATGAATCAAATGCCAATTAGTTCATGAGCCTAGACATAGGTCTTGAGGTGCTTGCAATCTTATAAGTCTTGGCCCTTTATGCAAAATCTCAGATTATTCCACCTAAGACATTAGGGTTTAATTTGGGATTTTAAGCTCATTCCACCTAAGACATTAGGGTTTGAGTATTTCAAAAGGCTTGATTGTCATATTTGAATTAGGACTTGTGTTGATAACCATTTCATTGCAATTAAGGGAGGATTAGTGTAGTCTAACCCTGACAATCTTAACCACATTTCTGTTGCCCTCCAAGTGTTTGATTAAATATCCAAAAGACAAAAAATATTTTATCGCTTTTATTGTTTTATGTTTTGATCTCTCCTCATACCATAGTTTAGTCTAGATAGTTGTTGAGTTTGTGAAGTGGTAACTGGCAACCGATCCCTGAGGACGATATCCGGTCTTACCACCGTATTACTTGTACGACTAGGTACACTTGCCTATAGAAAAGTCGTGTCAAGTTTTTGGCACCGTTGCCGGGGATTGGCTTTGCCAATATCAGTAGTAACAAAGAAGGCAACTAATCTAGACATTTTTATTTTATTTTTCTGTATATATTTGATCTCTTTCTTTTGTTAGTTTTGTATATATTTGAATTTGTGTTTCTTTAATCTTGGGCCTTATTTGTCTGTGAGGTGGACTTGGAATTAACAGGATCATGGACTACAAGTATTATCATCTATCTGATGCAGAAATGGAGACGTCTGAGCTGCAGTTGCGGGCAGATATGCTAGAATTGTCCAAAAACATCCAACAAGTGAGCAATATACTGTCAAGGGCAACAGTCTCCTCCACCAGTGGTAGGCTATTCTGAATGGGGAAATCAATTTCCCAACACTTCCACTCCATGGTGGGGGAATCCTCCAAACAATGCTTGGATTGATCAAGAGGAACATTGGGAATCTTCCGCACCTTCATATCAACCACAACCATCTCAATGGTATGATGAGCCATCACCATTGGAAGTTACTTGGGAGAACTTCAAATCCGAAATCACAGTCAATTTTGAGCAACCTATTCCGGATGGTCGGTCTCACTTGGAGATTGTTATGGAGAACTTCATGGCAACAACAATGAAAAGTTTAAAAAATCAAGAAGATACCGTTCGAAGTCTCAGGGTGCGCATTGAGAAACTCTCTAACCAACTATCTAAAATGCCAAATGGGAACTTGATGGATGATGAAGATGATGCAATAATGGATGATGAAGAAGATGAAGAAGTGGGAGCAACCGAATTAAGAAGTGAAGACCCTGTTTGTGAGAACATAGTTGCACCATCCCCCATTGAACCCTTGACTAAAGAGATTGAGAGGAAGAGGCATTTGGAGGACATCTATTTCACCATGCTAGAGGATGATGAAGAACTTTTGGAATTAGATGATTCTATTGCTTCCTATGCATGTGTTGATTGTGATGGGAGAAACACTTGTGTGATTTGTGCTGAGATTTCTGCATATATGGAAGGTGATGGATTTGGTGATTCAGTGAATGAAGATTGTACAGAAGCCAAAGCAGCACCAGTGATCCTCTCCACTTGTTTGCCACCTCACACTGTGAAGCAACCAACGATGGAGTTCAAGCCTCTGCCTGAGAGACTGGATTTTGCATTTTTAAATATGGAGGCACTATGGCTAGTCCAAGAGGTTGAACCCCATTTTTATTGGGAAGACTTTGTGGACAAGGAGGTCATCTTTGACCCAAGAGGGAGTGAGAAGTTCGCCACACTTGGCGAGGTCACCATGATTGTCAAGCGCTCACTTTCGTATTCATGTCGCGTGCCATGGGATCCGGGAGGATCATATTACACTTTGAGCATTCCTTGGCCGTTGTATCACAGGCAGTAGGATCCCGGTGGAAGCGCTTTCATGAGTTTTTCTAAACCCTTATCTTTTTAATTATTTTACTTCTTTTCAATTGAGTCGTATATGTGTGTTGACTGTTGTGTCGGTGAGCTTGATGGATTTTAATTAAATTTAGCATAGATTGATTGCATGATATATGTTGACTGTTGATGATTTCCCCCTAGGTTTTGAAAATTGAAAATTGATCCCCATGTGAAAAATTGAAAATTGAACTTTGAGAAATTTTATTGTGATTGCATAATTTATGATAAGTTTGGGGTGAAATGATGCATACATTAGGGGTTGTATCTAGGTCAAACAATTTGCGAAAAATGTCCAGGTGAGGAATTTGAGCCTCCAACATTGTTTTTAATTGTGTGAATCACTTTTAAGTTGCACTTTCCCGGATTTGCTTGAATCTCTTCATGGTTTGCATGTTTATGTGTTGCATCAAATGATTTAGGCAATTTTCTTTGAAATAACTACTTGGCCTAAATTGAACCAATCCCTAATACATGTTCCCTAGTTAGCCACATTGAGCCTAATAAGCCTATTGTTTCTTGATGACCTTTTGTATAAGCCAAAAATCCGGAAAAACCATGTCAACCCAATCTTAGGATTAGGAGAGCATGGATGTTTAGCAAGACAAAGGTTGAAAGAAACTAAGTTTGGGGTGGCTACAAGGATATGATATATTGTTTTGGATTAAGAAAAAGAAAAATAGAGGTTGGAGCCAAAGGCAAAAAGAAAAAGAAGAAAAGTACAAAAATGTCAAAAAGGGTCAAAGGAAAAAGGCTGTAGCCACCCAAAGCGTCAAAAAAAAAAGAAAAATGGAAAAATGAATTAGAGTGAGAATAATGGTGTACAAAGCTTTATGCTCTCTTAATTCCTAGGGATGTAAAGCCTAGTACCTTTGAATATCCTACCTTTAGCCAGGCCCCATTACAACCTTTAAAAGACCTTTTGATGTTGCATGCATGTTTTCGTGGGAACCATTTTTGAGATGAAAATCAAATCCATGGGAAGTGCTCTTGAAATTGAAATTGAGTGAAAGTTGATAACCTAGACAATTGAGTGAACGAGTGAGCTATTAAATGCCCTTGTGAGGAAGGCAAATGTTTGAAAATGGTGATCTCCCTTTTGTGTGTAACTTTGATCCTTTGCTTAGATTGATTATTGCATGAATGATGGAATTCTCTTGGTTTAAATTAAATGAATGTGGGGATTACACTGATGCAAAAAGGGGGAAACATTGAAGAAAATTGTTTTGATAAAATTGCATGAAATTTGTGCGAAATTGACTGAATCCTTTAAGCTTGCCAAGTTTGAGTCTTTTTGAGTTTTGGTTTGCTTGGGGACAAACAAAGTTTAAGTTTGGGGTATTTTGATTAGCCTCTGGCTCATCTAGTTTTATAACTAGAAAAACCATGGTTTGGTGCGAGTTTAATCTCGTTTTTGCCCAAATTTGGATTCAATTGTCCTCAAGCAACATTTTGAGTCTCTTAAGTAGTTTTAGGATATTTTAGTTAATTTTGAGTCAAATAAATCATTTACTGCTATTTTATATTTTCAGGCTGATGAGAAGAGCAAAAAGGGAAGGACACATAAAGCAGAAGCCATCACACCCAGGTCGTGACCTCACGGCCGTGATGAGCAAACCAGGAAGACCATAAAGGATCACGGCCTTCCCGTGATCAGTATCACGGGTGTGATGAGAAGGACCCTGAAAGTCAGAGAGCATCACGGCCTAGCCGTGATGGAGGTCACACCCGTGACAGATCAGCACCTATGGACCAGAATTGATCACGGCCTGCCCATGATGAGCATCACGGCCGTGACAGACCAGAATTTGAATACGCGCCCTTGGCAGAATCCGTCATGGCCATCACGGCCGTGACACGCACTTTTTAGACTCAGACTTCTCCCATCCATAAATAGGGCATCAAACTTTTACCCTAGGAGGGGAGGGGCACTGGAGATATGCACTTGGAGGCCAGATGACTGGAAGAAGGTTCCAACCCTAAAAAGGGATGTTTTGCTTGCTCTGGGACTGGAAGAAGATTGGAGGATTCTTCTATGAGTTTTCTTCATTTCTTCTCTCCTTCTCTTTTGTATTGTCAATTATCATGAGTAGTTAAATCCCCTTGTTGTTGGGGTTAGATGTAGCTTTTCTGAACTTGGTTGTATTTGATTTGGTTTCAATGCAAGTTTCTATTTCTTTATGAGTGTTTGATTCTATGCTTAATGCTTTTCTTGGGTTGATCACCCATGGAATGATATGTTGCTTTGATATACAATTGCCAGATTGATATTAAGGCATGCTCATGAATCAAATGCCAAGTAGTTCATGAGCCTAGACATAGGTCTTGTGGTGCTTGCAATCTTATAAGTCTTGGCCCTTTATGCAAAATCTCAGATTATTCCACCTAAGACATTAGGGTTTAATTTGGGATTTTAGGCTCATTCCACCTAAGACATTAGGGTTTGAGTATTTCAAAAGGCTTGATTGTCATATTTGAATTAGGACTTGTGTTGATAACCATTTCATTGCAATTAAGGGAGGATTAGTGTAGTCTAACCCTGACAATCTTAACCACATTTATGTTGCCCTCCAAGTGTTTGATTAAATATCCAAAAGACAAAAAATATTTTATCGCTTTTATTGTTTTATGTTTTGATCTCTCCTCATACCATAGTTTAGTCTAGATAGTTGTTGAGTTTGTGAAGTGGTAATTGGCAACCGATCCCTGAGGACGATATCCGGTCTTACCACTGTATTACTTGTATGACTAGGTACACTTGTTGGTCGCGCTGTCGCGCACGCGCCAAAAAGCGAGCGGTTTGTAAAAATGCAGTTTAGGGAGCGATAACTCGGATATCGTCTCACAAGGACTCTTAGGTTGTTGTTATTAACACAAAACCATTTTTTTTTGGGGGGTGGGGGGGGGGGGGAGGGGGGTGGTTTTGAAATAAAACAAAGAAAACAATGCAAAAACAGAGCAATAAAACAGAGCAGTTTAAAATATTATCAAATAAACTAAAGCGATTAACCTACTGTTTTCGATTTCCCAACTATCATCGGTTCATGTAAATTCCAAGCCCTAAGCAGATTCTAATCCCCTTTCGGTTGTAGCAACAATTAACAAGCGAAATCACTACTACAGATATATGTTCCTATTCCCGAATTAAGCAAACGGTGTTAAGCCCTTCGTGAACTAAGCGAATACGAATTGAAGACAAGTGAATTAAGCAAACGCGATTAAATATAGGAACATAACATCACCGAAATAAATCAACACAACACTATACACTCCTGAATTAAGGAAACATCAATATATAGCATAGCATTGAAAAGAGAAAAGCAAACAAAACAGGAATTACAAGACCTCAAGTGATAATGGAAACCAATCGCAATAGATTAATCCAAGGAGACTAGTTCTCCATTACAAAAGAAAAACAAAGCTGTAAACCTAAAAGAAAAGAAGATAAACTACTACTGACTAAAACTAAAACTCTTCAATCTGTCATAGAACAACAATTTATATCTGTGAGTTCTGCGCGAGCTCGAGAGGCGAACACTGTCTCGCGACGCGAATCTCTGCAACGTTTGGTCTTCTCGCGAGGCGAAGTACGTCTCGCGTGGCGAGGAATGGAAAAGTCATGGCTTCTGATCTTTAGTCTCGCGAGGTGAGTCAGGTGTTCGCGGGGCAACACAGAAAGGTTTGCAATTTCTGGCACAGTCACGCTTCTGGTTCGCGAGGCGAATGGACTTTTGCGGGGCGAAGAAATCCAGAATTATTTCTTTGTATTACCTGCAAACAAGGATTAACAGTAAGTACTTTATTTGACTCCAAATCAGCTAAATTAACCTAAAAATACTTTAACGACTCAAAATACTGTTTAAAGACAATCTAGTCTAATTTGGGCGAAAATGATATATAATTAGTACAAAACCCTGGTCATACTAGCCATAAAACTAGATGAACCAGCGGCTGATTAAAATACCCCAAACTTAAACTTTGCTTGTCCCCAAGCAAACTGAAACTCAAAAACTTAAAAAGACTCAAGACATGGCAAGCTTAAGGGATTCAATCAACTTTGCACAAAATTCAAGCACTTCATCAAAATAATTTTTCCTTCAATGTTCCCCCCTTTCAAACAAAGCAATCCCCACATGCATTCACTCTAAACAATTGAGAATTTCATCATTCAAGCAATCATTAATCTAAGCAAGGGATCCAAGTTACACACAAGAGGGAGATCACCAAATTCAAACAATCACCTTCCTCACAAGGGCATTTAGTGTTTCACTCAATCGCTCAGTTTGTCTAGGTTACAACATTTCACTCAATTTCACTTTTCAAGAACACTTCCCATAAATTTGATTTTCATCTCAAAATGGTTCCCACAGAAAACATGCCTGCAACATCAAAAGGTCTTTTATGGCTGTAATGGGGCCTGGCTAAGGGTAGGATATACAAGGGTACTAGGCTTAAGTCCCTAGGAACTAAGAGAGCATGAGCATTTGATACATTGAATTTCCACTCAAGTTCCTTTCTTCATTTTTCTTTTTCTTTATGCTTTGGGTGACTACAGCCTTTTTATTCAAATAGCCTTTTTGACATTTTTTTGTTCTTTTTATTTCTTTTTCTTTTTTTTTCTTTTTTTTTTCATTCTTTTTTTTCTTTGGCTCCAACCTTTTTATTATTTTTTTTTCTTTTTCTCAATCCAAAACAACACATTACACCTTGTAGCCACCCCAAACTTAGTTTCTTACAACCATTCTCTTGCTAAGATTCCATCTCTCCTAATCCTAAGATCGGGTTAACATGGTTTTTCAGATTTTAGGCTCATAACATAAGGTCATCAAGAACAACAGGCTAATTAGGCTCAATGGGCTAACAAGGGAACATGCATTAGGAATTGGTTCTTTTTAGGCCAAGTAGTTATTTACAAAGAAAATGCCTAAATCATTTGATGCAAACACATACATGCAAACCAAGAAGAGATTCAAGAAAATTCGGGAAAGTGCAACTTAAAAGTGATTTCACACAGTTTAAAACATGTTGGAGGCTCAAAACCTCACCTGGACATTTTTGCAAATTGTTTGACCGAGATTCTATCCCTAATGTGTGCTTCCCATCACCCCAAACTTATCATAAATCATTCAATCATAATAAAATATCTCAAAGTTCTATTTTCAATTTTTCAACATGGGGATCAATTTTCAATTTCAAATCCTAGGGGGAAAACAGTCAACACATAACATGCAATCCATCTATGCAAATTCAATTAAAATCCAGCAAACTTGCCGACACAAGACTCAACACACATATACTCCTGATCTTCTCAAATTATTCAGGAGCTAAAAGAAAACAAAACAAAAACAAAGCAAAGCAAAGCAATTAAAAGAGTAGGGTTCAGAAAAACTCATGGGGGCGGTTCCACCAGGATCCCACTGTCTGTGATACAGGGGCCACGGAATGCCCAAATTGCAGTATGATCCTCCCGGATCCCATGTCATGAAGTATAAGTATGGGAGCGGACACTTGATAATCTTGGTAACTCCGCCAAGTGCGGCGGACTTCTCACTCCCCTTCGGGTCACAGTTGACCTCTTTTTCAACCTTGTCAATAAAGTCCTCCCAATAAAAGTGGGGTTCAACCTCTTGGACTGGCCATGGTGCAAAATCTAGAGGCTTGAACTCCATCACCGGTTGTTCTGTAGTGGGAGGTGGCAAACAGTTAGCTGGGGTCTCCGGTGCTGCTTCATTTTCTGCACATTCTTCATTCACTGTGCTAACAAATCCATCACCTGCTAAACCTGCAGAAATCTCAGCACACTCCACACAAAGGTTAGTGTTAGTAGAGTCAGTACATATGGTACAATAAACTGAATCAGTAAAGGCCTGAATGTCTGGAAATTCAGCACACAGTTCATCCATCCCATCACTCTCATCACATGCATCTAGTTCCAAAGGTTCTTCATTATCCTCAAGCATGGTGAAGCAGATGTCCTCCTGATCCTCATTTTCTATGTTTCCTGGCCCAACAGGACCCTCAACCTCATATGTCTCCCTGTTCCATATGGACGTTTTGCTCTTCATACCTTTCAAAACATGCTATACACGAAGCAAATTCATTACAATCAAGACATGCGAGTATAATAGATAGAATCAGGGGAGGTATGAATGTCTGGAAATTCTTCATCATCCTCAGAGGAAGTATTGTCAAGAACAGCTATCCGTGAATCTGCATGTTCCTCAAGGGAATGTGGAGTTTGCAGTGCAGCCGAGGTGGAGACAATGTGATCAATTTGAATGGCCAACTTCTGAGATTCAGCTTCTATCCTCTGTTGGCTTTGCTCAATTTGAATGACCATCTTCTGAAAATCAGCTTCTATCCTCTGTTGGGATTCAAGACTTTGTTCTGCCATCCATTGATTGTTCTCTGCCAATTGTTGAAGGCTTACTTGGAGTTCTGTCATTTGTTGTTGCATCAGAGAAGCTATCTCATCCAAGATGCTGCGTTCTCCTCCATGTTGGCTATGATAAAAAGGTTGCTCCTCATTCACTCCAATCATGTCAAAACCACTGCTAAACTCATAACTTCCAGCAAAATTAGGATAATTTATGCATGGTGGTGGTTTACTAAAGTCAGGATAATATATGCATGGTGGTGGTTTATAATCAACATTAGGCATATCACCAAACAGGAGATTATCCATGGCAGTACTAAGATTCATAACCAGACAAATTCAGCCAAAACTAATTCAGCAAAGAGATTTTTTTTTTGTTAATAACAACAAGAGTCCCCGGCAACGGTGCCAATTTTTGGTCGCGCTGTCGCGCACGTGCCAAAAAGCGAGCGGTTTGTAAAAATGCAGTTTAGGGAGCGACAACTCGGATATCGTCTCACAAGGACTCTTAGGTTGTTGTTATTAACACAAAATCAGTTTTTTTTTTTGGGGGGGGGGGGGGGGGGTGAAATAAAACAAAGAAAACAATGCAAAAACAGAGCAGTTTAAAAGATTATGAAATAAACTAAAGTGATTAACCTACTGTTCTCGATTTCCCAACTATCATCGGTTCATGTAAATTCCAAGCCCTAAGCAGATTCTAATCCCCTTTCGGTTGTAGCAACAATTAACAAGCGAAATCACTACTACAGATATATGTTCCTATTCCCGAATTAAGCAAACGGGGTTAAGCCCTTCGTGAACTAAGCGAACACGAATTGAACACACGCGAATTAAGCTAACGCGATTAAATATAGGAACATAACATCACCGAAATAAATCAACACAACACTATACACTCCTGAATTAAGCAAACAACAATATATAGCATAGCATTGAAAAGAGAAAAGCAAACAAAACATGAATTACAAGACCTCAAGTGATAATGGAAACCAATCGCAGTAGATTAATCCAAGGAGACTAGTTCTCCATTACAAAAGAAAAACAAAGCTGTAAACCTAAAAGAAAAGAAGATAAACTACTATTGACTAAAACTAAAACTCTTCAATCTGCCATAGAACAGCAATTTATATCTGTGAGTTCTGCGCGAGCTCGCGAGGCGAACACTGTCTCGCGACGCGAATCTCTGCAACGTTTGGTCTTCTCGCGAGGCGAAGTACGTCTCGCGTGGCGAGGAATGGAAAAGTCATGGCTTCTGGTCTTCAGTCTCGCGAGGCGAGTCAGGTGTTCGCGGGGCGACACAGAAAGGTTTGCAATTTCTGGCACAGTCACGCTTCTGGTTCGCGAGACGAATGGACTTTCGCGGGGCGAAGAACTCCAGAATTATTTCTTTTTATTACCTGCAAACAAGGATTAACAGTAAGTACTTTATTTGACTCCAAATCAGCTAAATTAACCTAAAAATTCTTTAACGACTCAAAATGCTGCTTAAAGACAATATAGTCTAATTTGGGCGAAAATGATATATAATTAGCACAAAACCCTGGTCATACTAGCCATAAAACTAGATGAACCAACGGCTGATCACTTGCCTATAGAAAAGTCGTGTCAATATTCTGTCAAACCAAAACACCAAACTGTAGCAGCAAGACCCCACCACCCCAAAAAACAACACTAACCCCAATTTCAAATTGACCCCAATTCAGTGCAATCCCTAAACAAGCACTCTTAACAAATTCTAAATCCCAAGTTCCTAATGTTAACATAACAGTAACACAAACCACAAAAGCAAGTGAAATGAAATGAGGAAAGACAGAGGGGGTGCATACCTGTTAATGGGGTGACAAGCAAATTCTAACAACTGATAAATCCCAAGTTATGCTAATGATAAATCCAAGAACAAGCTGATATCATTCAGTGGCAGGCAATATTATGGGTAGACAACTGAAAACCAAAAACCCTTTAGTTGATCAATACCAAGGATGCTACCATTGAAGTCAAAGAAAAGAAACTAAAGAGATAACAATAACGGATTAGGGTTCAATACCTGTTCTTTTATTGCGCTTGGGGTGGTTTAATGGAGAACCATGCTATGAGTGGAAGGGAGAAGTGGACGAAGCTTCAATGAGACAGAAAACGAGATTAATGGAAGACAAAAAAAAAAATGGTCGCGACAGAGTAGAGAGAAGATAGAAGAGAAAAGTATAGAGAAGAGAACTCACCAGAGAGACGGAGGGTTTCCTGAGAATACGGTCGTGACGGTGAGGGAAAGAAAGAGTTGTGATAGAGGCTCGCGCGGTGGGCTTGCGGTGGCTTACTGGAGAGAGAGAGAAAGAGGAGCTCGCGATGTGTTAGGGCAGAAGGGCATGTGTGTGAAGTGATCACGCGGGACATAACATTTGTAAAAAAATTATTAAAACTTTAACTTATGTTATTCAAATAACAAATGTTAAAATAAACACATTAACGTCTGTTATTAAACAACCGACGCTAAAGATGACTTTTAACGTCTGTTATTTGAATAACAGACGTTAAAAGTTTTACTTAAGCTTTTTAACGTATGTTTTTTAGCAACCGACGTTATTGTTGATTTTCCACTAGTGTGTCTAATGTCCAAACCTTATACCAAGCCATTATTGGGACTTAGTCAAGAGTTAGCCTAGAAAGGCTTTGAAAGCAAGTCAAGCATTTCAATCCCAAAGGAGGGTCGCCGTTGGTGCCGGTCGCCACCGCTGTTGAATGATGATTGTGAGGTAAAAGTGTGTGCGACCAAGAGGGACTGGGGAGACTCATGCGTGAGAGACTGAGAGGGGCTGAGTTTGACCAAGATACAAAAATAAACTATATTTTTTAAGTTTCTATATTTTGACCGGGTTGGGTTGGGTTGAGTGGGTTTGGAATTCTGAAACCGAATACCCAACCTATACTCTATGGGTCCTCTTTGTTTTTTACCCAGCCCAATCCAATCACTCAAACCAACCCAAAAAAATCAGGGTTGGATCGGGTCGGGTTGGTCGGATTCACAGGTCTACCCAGACCCATGGCCACCTCTAGTCATAAACAAGAACAACAAAGTTTGCAATAGTTGCGTAAAGCATCATAATCGCTAACTCCTCCAGTAGATATTGATGGTATTTTATTTGTGAACATGTTTTTGGATCTCTAGTTTACGAAGCTAACCAATTCCAAACAGTTCATATTCATCTCATTACTCATTTTACTGTTCACAACACAACTTGTATAACCATGTCAACCACAACATAATAAATACATTACATTTTTCATAAATTACATAACCATTACATTATTACAACATATCAATACGTGAACATGTACTAACCTTTATAATTTATCTCACACAATAAATATCACATACCCAAATCACATGTCACATTCATATGCCCTTGAAACCATTGCAATAATCTCACAATGTCCACTTAATCGCAATTCAATGATATAAATAATCCATACTCAGATGCTCCAATTTCATTTATGCACATTATAAACACTTTAACCAACTAACCCATAAGGATTTTTATATCCTATAATCGAGAACAATAGTTAGCATACCATAACTTATAAACATAACTTGATCACGGTCAAACTAACTCTTACATAATTTCTCAACAGCATTTACAATAATGAATGACCACACATAATAATCAATAGCATCCGACCAACTTTGCAATGACCTATTTGTTGGAATATTTTATTCCGATATCATAACTTCGGTAGATATCGTAGTTAATTATATTAGATATTTATTAATTAGGGGCCTTAATTGATATGTGATCAATTTAGAGATAAAGCTTATCAAATTTCCTATTTTGATAATTGATTAAATTAATTATCAGATATGGGTAAAATATGAGTGGATGTCACTGATGGCCAATTTCGGAATAATGAGAACCTTAATAGACCATCACACTATATATAGGCTATGGTCCCTAATACACCGGACGCATTGCATACCTCCTCTTCTCCCCATTTGAATGGCAACTTAGACATAAGGAGTCCCGGTTGGGGAAGAACCATAAAGCCACCGCTAACCACCTTTGTCATCACCATCATCTATGTTGATTGTCAAGGTATTCCGCACAAGAAGACATCAAGATCATTCCTTTAAAGAACGTTTAAGATCAGGAACATATGATATTTGTGTAGCAAATATCCTTGTGAGGACATTGTTGTTATTCTTCACATTCAAGATGAGTAAATTATCCCTTAAGGTCAAACTCAACACCCTCAAGAACTGGAGCAACAGGAGCCAATGCCTTTCGGCAAGATCCATTAAAGAAAGTATGAATACTTTTTGAATAATTGTATAGTATTTCTCAAAGAACCTAAGGTAAATGGTGTGATGGTTGATGATTCTATCAACTCCCATCAAACCATATGAAGTTTCAATTCGGAAAAGTGGATTGAAGGAACGAGTAGAAGCTTGAGCTAGACAATGAGGTTTGAAACTTGTCTAGTTACCTGAAGGTTTCAAGGGGTAATATGGAGAGGTATAAGGTTTTTCTAGTGACAAAAGGCTATACTCAAAAGAAATGATTGATTGTAAAGTGACATTCTCTTCAGTGCCAATGAAGGACACTTTTAGGACAATCATGGCTCTTGTTCTTGAAGTTGACACAGGCAAGCACAAGAAGGGGGGTTGTCAAGGTATTCCGCACAAGAAGACATCAAGATCATTCCTTTAAAGAACGCTTAAGATCAGGAACATATGATATTTGTGTAGCAAATATCCTTGTGAGGACATTGTTGTTATTCTTCACATTCAAGATGAGTAAATTATCCCTGAAGGTCAAACTCAACACCCTCAAGAACTGGAGCAACAGGAGCCAATGCCTTTCGGCAAGATCCACTAAAGAAAGTATGAATACTTTTTGAATAATTGTATAGTATTTCTCAAAGAACCTAAGGTAAATGATGTGATGGTTGATGATTCTATCAACTCCCATCAAAACATATGAAGTTTCAATTCGGAAAAGTGGATTGAAGGAATGAGTAGAAGCTTGAGCTAGACAATGAGGTTTGAAACTTGTCTAGTTACCTGAAGGTTTCAAGGGGTAATATGGAGAGGTATAAGGTTTTTCTACTGACAAAAGGCTATACTCAAAAGAAATGATTGATTGTAAAGTGACATTCTCTTCAGTGCCAATGAAGGACACTTTTAGGACAATCATGGCTCTTGTTCTTGAAGTTGACACAGGCAAACATAAGAAGGGGGGTTGAATTGTGTTTGTTAATAATTTTCGAAAACAACATTTAAAACAATTTTTTCACTCAAAGAGATCTGAAACAGAAGCACACACAAAGACAAAGATTCTTTTTAAAAGACTTTAACAAAAGCAATATCAAAACCCCACAGTTAGTATAAGCATATAAAACTGAAGAGTTTAGGGATAGAAGATTCACGCAAGAGATTTTATCCTGGTTCACTCTCTTCCAACCAAGAGCTACGTCCAGTCCCTTCGACTTGAAGGATTTATCCACTATTTCTCCAAATAGATTACAACCAAGTATTCAACACCTCTCCAGGCTACAAGTATTCCTTTCTTACCAAGCCTCTTCAAGCTTTAACTCTAACAAAGAGATTTAAAATTTTATCATCTTAACTCACTATGTGTGAGAATATGGCAGTTTAAGATCAGTTGGATATTACAACAATATTCAAACTAAAGAATACTGACTCTTGCTCTTGAAAAAAATAATGGAATGAATGATTATCAAATGGTAAAAGTTCAGCTAGCAAGATTGTGCAGGCCAAAAGTCATTCTTCAGTTTCTGAGGTCTTCGATTTATAATGACCTTCTTCTTCACTTGTATTTCTTGAACGGTTACTTTGAATAATCCCGTTTAGAAATAACATTTAATGCATGATATCCGTTGTGACTGATAGCTTGAATGTAGCAAAGCTGAATAGTACTCTTGGTTATCGAGGTAGTATGAATTTCGAGGTTCACTCCTCTGAGTATTGCAGCTTGAGCACTTGTTGTTCCTCTTTTGTGTATAATCCAGCTTTTTCAATCATAGAGCTGTTATCGTACAGATCGTTTTGCAGTATCTTATTTGTACAATTCTTCTTTTTGCATTTCTTGATTGTACTATGTTTCTTTTACAACAAGGTGAAGCATTAAAGTAGATAAAACAAATATGAAGAACAAATATTCTAATGAAATAAATATCAATAATTTGAAATAAATATAAGATATTCGGATTGCATTTAATTCATTCAAAGATGGAGCTCGTTTAAAAAGAAACTCCGTCTACTCATTCATATGAGAGTCCAGGTCTGTTCTATATTTTACTTAGCTCGTCTGATGACGTGGCATATCCTATTATCTATCAATTCTTCGGACTTTCTATTCATTAATGAGTTATAGAGATCTTCGTCTAGCAACGTGGTGGTTAGAGTTCGTATACCAGATTACTTTATGTTTCAGTTCGTTTATTTCAACTAATTACTTCCGTCTGCCTACGTAGCAAGATGGACGTGCTTATTATCAAGTCTTTGGACTTGCAGTACCTAACAATTTATTTAGGTATTCATCTAGCAAATATTTATAGTCTCGTCTACTAAAGAAAGCCAGTCTACTTAATTAAATAACTAAGTAACTTTACCAAAGTATTTGGGCAATCCATCTACATGGGTGGACGCGTATTTTTCAATTGAAACTTATCCCATGTTTCTTATATGTAAATATTCCTGTATAACTGAAAGCACATGTTAGATCTCAACTAACACTTTGCCAAGCAAATTTAATCCTTTTGTTAGCATCAAAACTTAGAGAATATTAAATCCAAAACCACTTTGGTTTCAACAATCTCCCCTTTTTTGATGATGACAACACTAATTAAATTTGAAAAACAAAGTCTAAGAGAGCTTGCAGAGCTCCCCCTAAGACAAAGAATTCAAATACTTTAGCAGACTTATAAGCTAACAGATAGGTGGAACCGCTTATTATTCTTAGAATCTATATAAACACAAGTATCAGAGAAGCAGATATCAAAGCAAATAAGTAAACATAAGTATATCAGAGCAATTTATCAAGTATAAGAGAATATGTAAATGCAAACACATAAGAGATTTTCAAAAACAGACTTTATATATATAATTCTCTTTTCTTTTCCTTTCTCCCCTTTTTTGTCATCAGCCAAAAAGGTCAAAAGGAAAGGATCATCATTGTCAGTACAAAAGATAGTAAAGATTAAGAAAAGAAGAAGAAAAAAATAAAAATAAAGGCTAAGCAGAAGGAGGTAGTGGAGGAGGAGGGTTCTGAGTTTGACTCTTCTTGAAGTCCATGAGGAATTCAAGCATTTTATTCACAACCTCTAAGGTTGGAGCCATTGAAGTTTGAACTTGCTAATGAACATCCTCCTTGATCTTTTCAGCTATCTTATCAACCTTTTCATCAACTAACTTGCCAACCCTTTCATCAACCAGTTTTCCAAGAACTTCTTCAATATTTGATGGCAGAGTCTGTTGCCTTGAGCTTTCTGCAGACTCTTGAAAAGTTCTTAGAGTTCTTGACTGATCTTCAGGGTGCATTACAACCAGTGCTAAAGGTTGACAAGATTGCCTTTCTGATGAGCTCTGTCAGGATTCAACAGTATCTTCTAAACTATTAGCAATGACAATTTGACCATTTTCTTCAGCAAGTTCATCTGTGATAAGCTTTGGAGTAGGTTTGGGTTTTATTGTGATCTCCTTTGCCCATTTAATAGGGTGGATAAATTCCATATTCCTACTGTTAATTGGAAGTCCCCAGAGGTCTTTATAGATCATATATCTAAAGTGTGAGAGACCACACTTTTCTCTGACCTTGGGAATATCCTCCTTTTCTTCTTCAGACAAACCAGAGGAAGATGCCTCTCTGGTGTAGTGAATTATGTGAGACTTCCAGAAGTCAACAGCTCTGTGCTCATTGATCAACTCAATGGATTCAGTATTTAGAAGGAAATCCAACATTTTAGTAGTAAAAGGTCTTTTGATCAAGATCAAGCAATGCTGACTCAGCTTCAGGCATTACTCCTTTGAATCTTCGATTCTTCAAGTCCTTGTCCTTATTAAGATCCAACGTTGGCAATCTCGGACAGATCTCGTAGGGCTTGATTCCACTCCTGGTTGCTTCATTATGCCTCAGCCAGGATGGAGGGACAAAATTTGCAGCTCTATCAGCTCTGATTTGACTGAATTCCCACTTCAGTATATCATAGCAGAGTTGATCCAGAAACAAATCAGCAGCCCTCCTATAGATTCTAGGATGCTCAAAGGACACCCATTTTGTTTCCCTTGGCATGATCACGGGGACATGCTTAGATGATCTTGCTCTTCTCTCCGGTATAGCAGGAATATTTTTCCTATTGGGGTCAGTCTCCCAGACGGGGATAATATGTCTCTCAACTCCATCAGTAAGTGGTATGAATGGATGAGTTTTGACAAGGTTTGGGTAAATTTTTCTTGGGGGGGATTGGTTAAGGGTAGGTGAGTGACTAAAGGCCCTAAAGCGTTGTGCATTTGAGAAGGCACATTTTTGATTAATTAACACTCAGGGTGAGGTAGGTAGAGGGGTTCAACAGATTGACTAACTTCTTCCTCATTTTCAGGTAGAGGATACCATCTGTCTGGAATGTGTTCTGTTTCAGGTTGGTGAGAATGAAACAGAATTTTCCATTCCCTTTTTACCTTGGTCCAATCCTCAGATTTGCCATTGTAAAGGACAGAAGTTGGGGTGAGGGAAGGAAATAAGGTTCTCAGGGGTTTGGGGAAAGGTGCACCAGGGGAAATGCCTTCATCTGGTTGTTTTAACCAGGGATCATCAGCTTGTGAAGTGGTTGTTTGTGTTGGTTGGGGTGAAAGAGGTGTGGGAATATACACGTCATCTGGAGTTGAGACAGGCATATCATCTATCCTAGTTTCTAAAGTAGACACTAGGGCATCTACAACTAATTGAACATGATCATTAGTAGAGATGGATACCTTAGGAGTCTTAGTCGACCTAGCTTTTCTTGCTAGTTGCCTCATTGGTTTAGTTGGTACAATTGATGGATCAGGCACAACGGCCTCAGCAGCAGCAGCAGAGGTCTTCTGCTTCTTTAGAATAGAACTGATAGGAATGCTATCCTCATCAGCTTCCACATCTTCATTATGGGATAGGATAACTTTTCTTGGTTTCTTGGCAGTAGGGGCATCAGAAGGCTCCCTGGTAATAATCCCACTAGCCGGCCTCTTAGGGGCAGGCTTCCTTGTAGCAGTGGTCTTCTACCTGGTTACCCTTTTAACCCCTAGGACTTCAACATTATTCTGTTCAACCATATTTTCTTTAGCCATCATTAATTCATCGGTCTTGGCCATTACAACAGCAGCATAGGTACTGAGGTTCATGTTGGCTCACTACAAGAAAAATTGATTTTAGCGAGGGCCAAAAGCCGTCGCAAATCACAAAAATCCGTCGCAAAACAAGTTTTTCTGACGGATTTGCGACGGCCACAAATCCGTCGCATATAGGGTCGTCGCAAAATTTTTGTGAGGGCTTTTTATAAATAGCCGTCGCAAATTAGCGACGGCCAAATTAGCGACGGCCTAGCCGTCGCAAATAATAAAAATTAGCGACGGCCTGGCCGTCGCAAATCAACAGAAATTAGCGACGGTCTGGCCGTCACAAATCACCAGAAATTAGCGACGGCCTGGCCGTCGCAAATTGCAATACATATTTTTTAAAATAAAATAAATAATTTGTTGCTTTGCTTCTTTGGAATCACAAACAGAAATCTTCCACTAATCACAACAATCTGGATTATCTTCATAATTTTTCTTCTTAGCTTGCTCAGGTAACTAACTTCCATACTGGAATTCGGTTCAGCTCTCCAGCTCTGGCCGCAACCATGGAGGATCTTATTCCAGCTTATACCTTCATACTTGGCATTATTTCCATATTCATCAACCTATAATACGAAGCCATGTAAAACTTATGAAACAAAACAAAACAAATGCAATTCATACATGGATTGAAGTTGAAACAAACACAAAACTTTTGAAACAAATAGAATACCAATGACCGTAAGAGGCTTGGATGGTGGCCGAGATGCACGTGCGGTGGCGGCAGCGGCCTTCAAGAAATGGCAGTGGGGAAAGGAGAGGAGAGGGAAATGAGAGGAAATGGGAAACAAACGATTGCGTGGCCGTCCTTGCGGTGGTCGTGGTGGCCGTCCTTGCGGTGGTCGTGGTGGCCGTGGTGGAGATGCGAAGAGGTGGAGACGCGAACGGCTGGGAGCTGTGGAGGTGCGAGAGGAGAGAACTGGACGATAATGAAAATGGGCTGGGTTCTGAAATATTATATTGGACATTAGCGACGGATTTTTCGAAGGCCTAGCCGTCGCAAATTTGGACAAAATATTAGCGACGGCTTTGGCCGTCGCAAACATAGCCACCTCGAAATTCCCATTTCCCTTAGCGACGGCTTTGGCCGTCGCAAATCTGGACAAAATATTAGCGACGGCTTTGGCCGTCGCAAACATGGCCGCTTGAAATTCCCATTTCCTTTAGCGACGGCTTTGGCCGTCGCAAATCTGGACAAAATATTAGCGACGGCTTTGGCCGTCGCAAAACATGGCCACCTCGAAATTCCCATTTCCCTTAGCGACGGCTTTGGTACATTAGCGACGGTCTGGCCGTCGCAAACTTGAATATTTCTCCACTCGAACTGGCGCCAAATTTTCGCGGAAATGCTCTCAACGACAGTGACGACAGAGGCCGTCGTAAAACGCCCAAGGCCGTCGCAAATCTGGGAAATACAACCGTTCCTGTTAGCGACGGCAAAGGCCGTCGCAAATGACAATTTTACTGACGGCATTGAGGCCGTCGCAAAAAATCCGTCGCAAATCATCGTTATTCTTGTAGTGGCTATGTTCATCTTTACAAAGTCTGCAACAGACATTGGTTTATCAGTTAATAGCCTAGCTTGCTCCTCAGGAGTCTTAGCAACAAGAAACTCGTGTACTCCTTGAGCCTTGAAAATCTTTGAGAGAAGATGGCAGAAAGGAAGTGCAGAGAGTCTTTTCTTGTTCATCATAGCGTCTCTGAATCTTCCATACAGGATTCTTGGAAGATTAATTCTTATTTCTGTGAGAAGATGGCAGAGACATAATTTGTGAAGAGATGAGAGGTTGTCTTTTGATCCAACCTTGTGAAGAACCACTTTGTTGAGAAGCTGGTGAAGGATACGAACGATGTCCTTCATTTCAACAACCTTCCAAGAGTGAGTCCAGACTGTGTCCTCTTTCATGAGACAGACTTCTATAGTCTCAGAGCCACCCAAGTCTTCTTCTCATGACTCAGTGAAGACTAGACCTTCCTGAGCACAGAAGATTGCATCAGCAATAGTCTTCTCCAGGACTGCAATCTTCTTTCTTAACACAGTTGAGTAGAAGTCAGTTTCAGTCAGTTGGATGTTTCTCCAGAATCTCTGATTAGGTTGGGAATGACAGAAACTTTCTCCGTGAAGAGTCCTTCTCACCCAGCAGCATTAACATATTTGCTTATGTCAAGATTGTAGTCTTTCAGCACACCAAGGTTGAAATGATGCTCTATAACTAAGTTGAGTTTGTCCACGGTGAAGGTTGAAGAAGCCATTGTAGGTGATCAAAGAGCTTAGGGTTTGGAAAGCAGAGAGAGGTAAAGAGAGAGATAGCTCGAGAGATTATGGAAGCGTAAAGTTTTTCTCAGGGGGAAAAGATTACTTTTAAAGGAATTTTGAATATCAAAGGTTTTTTAAAAAAACTTTTGACATGACATGTCATTATGATAAAACGGCGTTGGTAACTTGGGACCATAAAAAGGTCTTGATGGGATAGATGGAAGTACTGACTCAACAAAGAGAATAAAGGATAAATTTTTCTTGTGACAAAATAAATGCATTTATTAACACACAAAAAGAATATTTTTAATCATAGGAAGTTGTGAACTCGTCTGGAACTATACAATGGACGCGATAATCAGTATTAGTGGACGCGTCATAAGGACGTGCAATACATTATGGAATAGACGCACATCTTTAAATATGTATTAGACGAGCATAAGTAATAGACGCAGAATTAGCAAAACAATTTTTTTATCGAGGTTGGACGCCTAAACTAATCCACACATATCATATTAAGATGCTTCCTAATAAAGATATATCTGTCCTCTGCAAGAGGTTTAGTAAAGATATCTGCCCATTGATGGTCAGTATCTACAAATTGAATATCAATCACACCTTTTTGCACATAATCCCTAATAAAATGATGTTTAATCTCTATGTGCTTAGCTCTAGAATGCAAAATTGGATTCTTAGATAGATTTATTGCAGCAGTATTATCACACATAAGCGGAATACTACTTACAAATACATTGTAGTCCTCCAATTGATGTTTGATCCAGAGAAGTTGTGAGAAGTAACTTGCAGCTGATATATACTCAGTTTCAGCAGTTGATAAAGAAATTATACTTTGTCTTTTGCTTGGCCATGAGACAAGATTAGCTCCAATGAAGTGACATCCTCCACTAGTGCTTTTTATTTCAATTCTATCTCCAGCATAGTCAGCATCACAGAAACCAACTAATATGTTATCTTCATTTTTCTTAAAGCAGAGACCAAGATTAGTAGTACCTTTTAAATATCTAAAAATTCTCTTAACTGTTGATAAATGAGATTCTCTAGGATCAGATTGAAATCAAGCACATGAACATACACTGAACATAATATCAGGCCTAGACGCAATAAGATATAGGAGAGATCCTATCATACCTCTGTATACCGTTTGGTCTACCTTTTTCTCTTTATCATCTTTGTTCAGTATGGAGGTAGGGTGCATAGGAGTATTCATTGGTTTACAGTCATCCATCTTAAACTTCTTCAGAGGTTCTTTTGTATACTTATTTTGGTGGATGAGCACATCGTCCATGGTTTTTTTTACTTGAAGACCAATGAAGAATTTGAGTTCTCCCATCATGCTCACTTCAAACTCTTTCTGCATTAACTTAGAGAATTCTTTGCACAAAGACTCATTAGTACTACCAAAAATAATATCATCAACATATATCTGTACAACTATGAAATTAGACTTAATGAATTTTTTAAATAAGGTTGTATCAACCTTTCCTCTATTGAATCCATTTTCCATAAGAAAGGAACTTAGTCTATCATACCAAGCTCTAGGAACTTGCTTAAGACCGTACAAAGCTATCTTAAGCTTATATATATGTTCAGGATGGGTTTCACACTCAAAACCCGGAGGTTGCATAACATAGACTTCTTCATTAATAAAGCCATTTAGAAAAGCGCTCGTAACATCCATTTGAAAAAGTATAATACTATAATGTGCAACGAATGAAAGTAGAATTCTAATAGCTTCTAATCTAGCAACAGGTGCAAAGGTTTCAGTATAATCTATACCTTCTTCTTGAGAGAAACCTTGAGAAATGAGTCTTGCTTTGTTTCTAACTACCTTACCATTTTCATCAAGTTTGTTTCTGTAAACCCACTTTGTTCAAATCACTGATTTGTCTTTGGGAAGTGGAACCAGAGTCCAAACATCACTTCTTTCAAACTGATTGAGTTCTTCTTGCATAGCTAGAATCCAACCATCGTCCAGCAGAGCCTCGTCTACTGTCTTTGGTTCCAACTCAGAGACTAGTGCAGAATTGTCTTGTTCTCTGAAGGTTGATCTGGTTCTTAGCTTGTCATTGGGGTTTCTAATGATCTGATCTTGTGGATGATAATTCTTTAAGTACCAAGATTTTTGAACTGTATCATGTTGAGAAGTGGAAGTTTCTAGTTGTTGAGTGGGGTCATATTCTTGATCATCAACTTTTATCTCAGGTGAGTCTCCTGGCGTGCTTATATCAAGATCTGCAAAAGCTTCATCTAGCTCTGATAATTTCTTATCAGGCTGTTTGTCATCAAACTTGACATGAATACTTTATTCTAATATCAGAGTCCTAGAATTATAAATCATAAGATTGTTCGAATATTTTATTCCAATATCATAATGTGGGAAGATATCAGTAATTAAATATATTAGCTATTTATCAATTAGGGGCATTAATTGATATGTAGTCGATTTAGAGATAAGGCTTAACAGATATCATATTTTGATAATTGATTTAATTAATTATCTGATATGGGCGAAATATGAGTGGATGTCACTGATGGTCAATTTCGGAATAATGGGAACCCTAATTGGCCATCACACTATATATAGGCTATGGTCCCCAATACATAGTACACATTGCATACCGCCTCTTCTCCCCATCTGAAGAGCGACTAAGACATAAGGATTCTCGGTTGAGGAAGAAGCATAAAGCCACCGCTAATTACCTTTGTTATCACCATCATCTATGTTGATTGTCAAGGTATTCCACTGAAGAAGACAACAACATCATTCCTTTAAAGAACGCTTAAGGTCGGGAACATACGATAGATCCAGGTATATTCATAATCTTTGAATGCTAGTAATCTGGCATGATGTAAATCTTAAGCTATGTGGTAAATGTACTTTAAGATGTATGTCGATAGATTTAACGCTTCCACATAAAGAATTAAATTTAAATACATAACCTTATTTTATCATTTTAGTTAGCATAAATAGTTATATAATTAGTTCCTAATTTGTAAAAATCGGGTACAATCATATAAGGGAAAAAACTACCAGAATTAAGGCCAAAACTACGTTTTTTGGCAGAATTTGTATAACTCGCGTTGCAGCTCACCCCAAAAGAAGTATATCCGCGCTACGACACCTGCCTGTGCAGGCCGTGGTGTTCCCTGCTCCCCAGCCACAAAACCAACACACCATTACTTGATTCTTTGTGAAATTCACCTCTTTTCGCCCCAATACCACCCACATTCGAAAAATGAACAAGAAAGATGTAGAACATACATCCATATACAATTCAATACATATTCCATACATGACATCAACAATTTATGACCCTAATCATACATAATTTATTCAAACTCAATGCCGAAGGTTGATCAAGTTTGTAAGGATAAGACTCATAAACCACAATGTCGTTAGTTAGAATCCCACTGTCGATGTGAGGACCTTGTTGGTAGGTAATCTGTAAGTATCTCTGTAAGCGTTCTTTGAGCAGTGAGACCTGCATTGGCCCTGGTGAACCATCGAGACCCAGCTCACCTAGACTTTTATTCAAAAATTTTTTTTTAATTCAAACTCAATCAAACATCCCATGACAAAACTTAGTGACCCAACAATTTGGAATTTCACGTGTTAATATCCAATTCTAATGCAAACCTAATTCCCTTACCTAATTTGATATGTTAGAAAGAGAAGAAGGGTTGTGTTATGATACACCATCCACATTTTACACCACCCACTACACCACCTATGTGGCAAATTTTGGGCCAATCAAATTGCCACATAGGTTGGTCAAAATTTCAAACTTTCTAGTTGTATTATACTGTAGTCAAACTATATGAATACAGTACATTGTAGTATAATATATGTGTTTTTTGTATTTGCAAATTTAACTCATATTAAAATAATATTTTTTTGATTAAAAAAAACTGATTATATTGCAAAATATTATTGACAACGAACATTATTTTAATTCACATTAAAATATTATTTTACAATATAATCAGTTTTTTTAATAAAAAATATTATTTTAATATGGGTTAAATTTACTAATACAAAGAGTACATATACTATACTACAATATACTGTATTCATATAATTTGACTACAATATAATACAACTAAAAAGTTTGAAATTCTGACCAAACCCATGTGGCAATTTGATTGATCCAAAATTTGTCATATATAAATGATGTAGTGAGTGATACAAAATATGGGTGATGTACCTTAGCCCAACCCAGAGAAGAAATAAGTAATATGAGCGAAAAGTGCTCTTTCACCCTAGGATTATCACGCCTTCTCCGTTTCTTCTAAAAAATGATTATAAATGCATATAAAGTTCTAAAAGGTTGTTAGAACCTTCACACTTTCTATTTAAACTCTCATGTTTTACTAAAATATCTCTAATCTTAAATTGCTATTAACTTGATGCTAGGATAAAAAGGATAAAGTCCTTTTAATTAAATAAAATATATTCTATTTTAAATTTTAATTTCTTCCTCATAAAAGACAAATTATTTATTATTTATCTCACTTTATAATATCATTTTAATGATATTTATAATAGGGTTTAATTGGTATGTACTGTCAGTGTAAAGATTTTTTACACTGTCAACCAATAGCAGATTGCCACTTCATTGAAAATATTCGATTATTATCCAAATCTCCTTAAAAGTCATTCATACCATGATTTGTGACTGGTTGACAAGGTAAAAAACTTGACACTGACACTGCATACCAATTAAACGTTTTATAATATGCCAAATAAATTTAAATTTTCCTATTTGAATAATTATATATATAATTAAATAAGTCACTAATAGCTAGTTTCTAATTAAGATAAACTTATGTAATACTTCCCTCAATTATTTTTTTTGGTAAAATACTTCTTACTTCCCTCAAATTTTTAGTGGGTTGGTATTAACAATGTTTTCAAAACCGAACCGGTCAATGAACCAGTGAAGGCACTGATTCAAGGTTCAATGGTCTGACCGTGGTTAAATAGTGGTTGGACCGGTAATAATTAAGTAACATTTTTAAATTTTTTAAAAAAATAATATATTAAGTAATATTAGAAGAAATTTGAAGTTCTTATATTTTTAAAATATATGTTAATAGATGACAAGAATAATTTTGGCATTTACTCCAAAAAGTGTAATTAAAAAAAAATTAAGGACATACCAGAGCCCAAAGTTCCTTTATATGTTTTTGGTCCAACTATCAAAAATTTGGGCTAGCATAGGCCCATTTTCATTTAAACAGAAAAAAATATAGATTCTAAACAAGCCCAACCCATTTCTCCAACTAACAAGAAAACAACCCTAGTTCTCTTCCCTAATTATCTTCTGTACAGAGCCGCCCCCCTCCTATTAGCGCCGCACTCCATGACTCCAGCACTTTCAGTGCATGTAAGTCCTCCTTTCAACACTTTCAGCGGCATTGAGCGAACAAACTGAATGCAAATTGAAGGGAATTCAGCAAACCGGCCGAGCCGAGTGAACCGCCGGTTCATCACCGGTTCTTGCTCGGTTTGGCGCATGAACGGTTTCGTGGTTGCTCCGATCCGGATACTGACCGATTTCCGATCCTAGCAGCTGGTTCGGTTTTGATAACATTGATATTAGCATTCAGATTTTAATCGCATTTAGTAAATAAAATAAAATAAATAAAATTGACAAAAAAAGTAAAATAACATAGCTTATTTTTAAAGCAGTGTCTCAATATATATACAAGGTTGTAGTAGTGACAGAACAAACTAGAGCCTTCTCCTTCCTTGGCTGAGTCGCGTTCTTCAACTCCTCCCAGGTATATTGTGCTACTTCAATTTAGAATTTTATCCCAGCAACATTTTTCAATAGTGTCTCCGAAATTCGCAAACTTTAGAATTAAGGGTAGCATTGCCTATACTGTGTTTAATCTTTCTATGTTTCTGTTGTGTTCATCATCGTTCAACAAAACAATAATCTTGAAAAAGCATCGATTTTTGGGTTCTGTTTTTCTAGTTCCTATGAATTGCTAACATGGGTGGTGGTGATGAACCAGGTGTTGGTGTTTCTGTTGTTCCTTGTTCTTTTTGTTGCCTCAAAAAATGCCACAAGATATCGTTTACGAACACCCTTTGTTTGGGGGCAAATTATCAAGCACGTTCCCCCACAGGTTCCAGGTCATTGAATATTTTTTTTCTTCTCTTTCTTTTTTTGCATTTTCATAATTTGTTCTTGTTTCTCATGGTGTCCATGTTCTTTGTATAAACCGTTTGAAGTCACTGTGTACCTTTGGTTTTGCTGAAATCAAGTTTTGAATTGTATGTTGTAGGATATCAGTAACATCCGACAAGTCCCAGATCATCAGGTAGAATGCACACTCCATCTACAAGTCAATTGTAAAAAATTTCATTGTAGTTCATAAATCAGTGACTTGATTCCATGAACTCACCAAACTGTGCATAGTAGTATAAATTTAACCCCTCGTGCATGTGTAGAAACCCCTCCATAAGGATTCAATATGCACGGTTTGATAAATTCAAGGAGTTGAATTGCTGAGTTGTGAACCATGACACGGTTTTCTTCAATTAACCTATAGTTGAAGGGGTTCTTCGAATTTTAGCCATCTTCCTCATTGAATAGTCTGTGTTCTAATCCTTTTACTAACTTATTTTTGGGTCTTGGTGATTTATAGGAGGTGTTTGCAGATCCAAGTCGTGATGAAAGCTTGATCTTTGAGCTTTTGGAACTTAAGCCCGACGTTGCTGATAATGGAAGTGCTGTGTGGTTTCTTCAAGACCTTGCCAGTGAGCAGGATGCTGAAGGATGTGTGGTATGCCATTGTTTCATTTTAGCTTCTTAAGTTGCAGGATTAATTGTGGTGTTGAAACTGGTATATAGAAACTGGATTCTGTTATGTTCGTCCTATGCATTGGCAAAGAATATTCATGGAATGTTGGGGTTGGGGTGGTACTCAGAGGAGGCATGTATTTTGAATCTTTGATTGTTTTGCCAGACTATTGGGTCCCATAAAGAAGTGCGTATGTGGCTTGGTTTACTTCCATTAAGAGTGCTATAATTTCTATTTTAAAGCTTCGTTGTAAAAGTGTTTTGGGTGATGTAGTAGTCACATGGCTTGATCTTGGGCTGTAATTTTGTCTATTGTAATAGGGTATTATTATTTTAACTTTGTCTGGATGTGTTCTATGTGTATTAGTAGATTTAGCTGCATCAATGATCAGTAAACTCCATACCGTCTTTCTGCATACTATAACATTGCATGTGATCTTCCTTCCTTTTAATACCTGAGCTTTTTTTAATTTACTGGTACACAATGCCTGAGTGATTTGATTTAAAATATCTATAACACCACTTTAATCTTTCTGTGTGTGTGCACTTATTATCTCCCAGCAAAGGGGAAAATGAATTTTGATAAGAGCGTATAATTTTCCTTCATCTTAGTTCATTGATGTCTTCTTTGTTACAGCAGTCTGTTGTGTCTCGTTATCATCTCTTCCCTTTAAATTACTTCAGGTTATTGAGCAGTCAGGAGTTCTTGAGGCACCTGGTTTGATGTACAGAAATACACCTGCTGTTGTAACAACTGCAGTAGGTCAAATGGTATATACACTATACTTCTTTTTACTTTGATTATTTCTGACTCATCTAAATGTGTCACTCAATTCTCATACATTGTTTTATGGCTCTATCCCCTAGTTTTAGCTGTTTCTTTTTGCTTTTGTCAGGATGACTTATCTTCTTATGTACTCTTCTCATATAATACTATTTCTTTATTGTAAAAAAATGCTCATGCATTGCTCTTGTTATCTTATACTTCTCTGGCTTGCCAATCATGTATGATAATCCACTTGCATGCCTTGTTATTTACTTGTTTAGTGTAAATTGTATCTGCCATTTTAAATTTGGCATCTTGGTGGCCATCCATTCTGCATAATAAATTGATAACCAGGCTTTGAAAATCTTGCAATGAGTATGAGTTTATTTCCCTGCCTATTCTAGCGGACTGTTTTACAGCTGAAGCATAGTTTTTAGGCTGTTCTACAACATTGCATTAAATATTCACATTTGTTCTATTTTACATGTATTTTTTTTTATTTAAAAAGAAAGAAATTTAAAACTTAGCTCCCTCATAAACGGTGTTCTTTTCTTTGACGACCCCCATCTCCGCACTTGCATGTAATTCATTGGTTTTATGGGTTCTGCATATATTGTCTACAACTTGGTCTTCCCTTAGTGGAAACAATAATTGCCATTTGGTTGGTGTATGCCCATGTCTATTTCAATTTGAGATTATTAGATGAGACATTGGGTTTCATCTATGAAAAAGGTCCAATTTGTTCTGTAGCCCTCTTGAATGATATATCTGAAATGTCTCTGTATGGTTATGAAGTTGCATATTGTAATTGTCCCAAACATTAGATCTTTATAAGCTAAACAGTGGTAGTAAGACCTAGAAGAGCTATGTTATTTGTACAACTATTATGGACACCTAAGTGACACCCACGCTCACAGTTACATGCTATACCTATACTCTATCTCAAAACATGATACATCTCCATCCAGTGTTATCAAATAGCGGCCATGGCGGATTGCGGTGGCGGATTTTTGCCCAACCGCTATGGCCAATTTGTGAAGGATGGCGGCGCCATGGTGGCCATGGCATTTTATGGCGTCTTGAAATGGTGGATTTTTAGCCTTCCGCTATGTTCCGCCATCCGCCATCGATAACATTGTCTCCATCCCACCCACACTCACATTAATCTACGGTATCTATACGGGTCCAAATTCAAGTGTCCATAGTGTGGGTATCACTTAGGTGTCCACAATAGTTGTACAAATAACATAGCTCAGACCTAGACACCTGTTGTGAGAAATAATGTTGTTTTTGCCAACTGTTCCCCCATTTCTTTATATGATTCAGTTAATTTTAAAGGTTGCATTTATGCCTTCTATTGTGTTAGCAGTGCCATGATTCTCTGATCCTTTTTAAATTATAGACCAAAATATTACAAAGGAGCTGCGTTTTCACCTTTCATTAATATGTTCTTCTGCCACAGGAGTTGTTGCCAAAATTCTCCTAATTTCTCAGACTTGATTAATGAACATAAAAATTATTGAACTTTTTGTACCTTGAAGCCAAGGGAAAATGTGGCATTGTATATTTATTTCCATTATTATTAAGATTTTCTATCCGACATTCGTCTTGAAGCTCCCCAAGCAAGAAAAAACATTCTTGTACACTTTTAAATGTAGGGCAGTTGATTCTGATAATTGATTTCTTGTACTAGTTAAATCCAATATTCTTTGGCTATTTACATTTCAGATGTTAATATTGTTTCTGTGTTTGTTTTACTGGTTGATCAGTAGCTATCCTTTTGTTTTGTTTCATACTAGAAATTGATGTCTCTTTTTATATGGCCCTTTTTAGTTTTTAAGAGTGTTCTTTATACATGATGTGTGTGTGTGTGTGAGTGTTTTTTATGCTGTTCCATTCACTTTTACCCCCTCATCACCCCTCACTCATTCACTCCTCCATCTATAAATATTGATAGACGATTTCTAAGGGACGACAAGGAAGGGAAGCACAAAACATCGTGAAAGTAAGTTTTGTCAGGCTTGCCATGTTCTGAACTTCTGCAAATGCTAATTTGACATTGTTCCAACATTGACGGGTCTTCGGGTCATACCAAAATTGTTTAATATTTTCAGCTTTATTTGGCAAATTTACGCCTTAAAGGAGTTGAGACTGATGTACTAGTCACTGCATATGAGCCCATTGTTATAAAGTAAGTATTCCTTTGTCCTAACAGTAAGCTCCTCCATAAAATGAGATCAATCATTTTGAAATCTACCAATGTTGGAAAAAGAAATAGATTCAAACTTGCGTTGTTTTATTGCACTGACTTTGTGGAAGCTAAAAGTGTGCAAGATACTTTATTTAATGTGTGCAGCCCTTTGAGTGAAAGTGCGGATACAGTTGGTGCTGGTGTAGCTGTACCTGCTGCACAAGCTGGATGCATGCCCATGGATGAGGTCTTTAAACTTGCTGTTACAAGCTTCAAGGTTTATGACTGGGGTCTATTTGATGGAAGACCCTAGGTGTGCTAGGAGCAACTTGATGCTTGACTCTATGGAGTTAGGACTTTCAACATTGTTATCAGAGTGAAATTTTGTATTCCCATTTTGATCACTGTAGATCCCTCATTGAGTTTTTCTCTCAGCCAGAATTGCTTAATTTTCTTTTTCCTCTTATTTATTTATTTGCATTTAGTCATTTCATCCGGTTATTCCTTGGTAGTAAAGAATAAGAAAAATGTTTCATGTACATTTATGTCTCCTTTTTCTCTTTTTGTACTGTCTTTATCTTTTATATTAATTAATTCCTAGGGATTACCGAGAAACGTGTCCATTCCTCATTGAACAAAGGTATATGGGATTTGGTTTCTTTACAACCCGGTTGAATGTACATGGGTTTTTAGTACCCGATCGTTCTATTTAAAGGTCTAAAGCACATTTAATGGCCCTAGCATACACCTAGCTAGACCTGGGTGTTGATTGTTTTTAGACCTTTTCTCCGGTTGCTCCGCTTAATTCAGTAAATGTTCGAATCTTGGTAGTGGTCAGAACGCGTTCCTTTATGATGATTTGGCTGAAAAGGGCTATGGTTTAGAAAGAATAACCATATTAACTTAGTTTTTCCAATGCTAGTCATGCTGCTTATAAAGCATATAGAAAGTCCACATTAGGTTACTGCACCTTTGTTGGGTAAACTAGTAACTTGGAAGAGTGAAAAACAAATCGATGTCTTGAGATCAAGTGCTAAAGTTGGGTATCGAGTCATGACTCATACTATTTTGAGCTAATCTGGTTGAATTCCCTTCTAAAAGACTTTGGAGTTACATATAAAAATCCTATTACCATGCATTGCGAGCGATGACCAATTGCGGTTCATATTGCCGATAATCCAATTTTTCACGAAATGACAAAACATATTGAAGTCGGTTGTCACTTTTTGATCAATGTTGTTAAAAATTATGTAATGTAGAAGCAACAAGGGATAGCTTCCACCATGTTCGAGTCTCGTTTGAGGCGGAAACAAACAGAAAGATTTATTCTTATGTACCATAGATGTCGTTAAATATGAAAGAATATAGTATTGAACTAAAATAATAGCATCTTAGATTCAATATTCGCAATTATTTGTCTATACCCAAGCTCCTTAAAAAGCTTAGTGTGTATTTGTCTACAGTATGCTGCTTTATACCCAACAATTCGGGACATACACAACGTGCTTCCTGGAAGCACTGTGGCTGCAGCACAAAGGACTAAAGCCAGCTGCTTGTACGTGGTAGGGTTATGTATTATTGAGTTTTGGTGAACAAAATTGTCATATACAAAATGAAGGCCAACTACAGAAATTCTTGGACCATTTCTATTATAAGCATTCAAATCAATAATTAAAATATGTAAAATATTGCATGTCACCTTAGAAATGTACATATTTTTTTAAAAAAAATACCTTTTATGCATGTTAACCGTTAATTAGAGCACATGCTTAAGAAAGAAATTCTATTCCTTGAAATGATCAGCATACTAAACTCTTTTTCATTCCATTGCAAGTGACCACAACCTATCCCAATCCAAGGATGAAGTATGAACAATTGACACATGAAAATGCTACTTTTCAGCCTTTCATGTTCAGATTGTCCCTTTCTATTTCTAGTGTTTACCCATCTTTTGGCGGTTGAGTGAGAGATCATTTTTCCACTTCATAGCGCATAAGCATTGTTTCTTGAAGAATGTTGCCATACGTCAATCATGTTCACTGTAACGGATAGGTCATAGATGGTACATCTCTTTCTCGAAAAATGACTGTAAGAGATCCTGCTCATACAATATTTTTGTATTTAAAAATAAAATTTATATAAAAATGACTCAATAAATTTCTAACTATTAGATTCTCTTACTGCAGTGATTTTAGGGAGTCATTGACTGCATGAATCCAGATCCCTCTTTCTCACAAATACGCAACAACATGATGGACAAGCTTTGCTTCAATCTAGCATATGTATTTGCCCCCTATGAAAGCTACACTTAAAAACAAGGGTTGAAATTTGAAAACTCCCAAGAAGGTAAGGCAACGACCATAAACCTCAAAAGCCCAATTAGAACCCAGTCCTGTTTGTGCGATTTAATTATGGAACTCTGAATTGATGAATGATGCAATATTGCAAGTGACAATTCCATTAGAGGTGGCAGTTTCAGGACCCCAAAAAAAAAGTGACGCCTATGAAATTATGACGAGTCAATCACGTGTGATGCAACTAGTTTGAAAAATAATGCACCTTGATGGGCCCACTCAATAATATATGATATATAATATGGCAGTCTTCTTAGGATAGATGGTTTCACATATTGTGAATGCAGAAAAGAAAACCGCTTGAAATTATTGGTGAGCAATCAACGTCAAATCATTGCCAAATCTCTCGAGATCAGATGCTGCCATACTGACACAAGTTTAAACACATTGTTAATGAAGAGACTAATATTAAAATCCCAAAGAAATTCCATTTGAAGATCTTTAAGGAAATTGATGGCACTCCTTTGTCTATGGGTGTACCCCTTGGTGAAATGGCATGGATGTAGGTAGAGCTGTAAAAATGGGTTATAATCCGTGAGTCAATCCGGTTTATTGGTGGGTAATTCGATTTATTGGTGGGTTGGGTTGTAAAAATTAGGCTCATTTTGTTTTGAAGTTTTTTGGCCCGGCTCACTTAATCCGGTCGTTAAGTGGGTTCAACCCGAGTGAGCTGGGCCAACCCGTGAGCTGGCTAATATTTTTTTTAGCACTGGAGGTCGCTCAAGCAATAGACAAAGACGTATAAGTTCTAAGTTCTAAAACACAGCCCGTTTTCCTTTTCTATTTCATTTTGGCCCAACCCATTTCTCAACCCTAACCCAACCCTTCACACACCACTAGTCACTCACTCTACTAAGCTCACTCACTCACTCATCGAAGATTGAACGACGCCTCTCTCTCGGACTCTCACCCATGACCCAACACAACCAACACGAGCGCCTGCACCAATGCCGACGACTGAGAACACCGACACACGAGAACGAGCCTCCCGAGAATGAACATCGTCGTGCCTGAGAATGCCGACGCCTGATCGTCGTGCCCGAGAATGCCGACGCCTGAGATCGAACGGCCGCCGCACCAACGCCAGTTTCGTCCCTCTTCCTCTCGAGTTTCCTTCTCCCTGTCCCCCGTCACTCATTCTCCAGGTAGGTTGGTTTGTTTCATTTTACTTTTGTTTGTTTCATTTTATGTTGCTTGCTTGGTTTGTTTCATCTCTGTAAACCTGTAAAATCATGCTTGCTTGTGGTTGGTTTTGCTTGGTTCTTCTGTAAAATCTTGTTTCACCTATGTTGATTGTATTTTTGTTTGATGTCTTGTTGAGTTGAGTTGCTTTGTTGGGATGATTCTTATTGCTTGCATCACTGTAATATTAGTTTGCAGAATGGAATCTGAAACTTTAGCTGAAAGTGTTAATGTAAATTGTGTGAATGAACTTGAGCCATCAAAGCCAACTGAGACTGATATTGATACTGATAGAGCAGCTAAGAAGACTAAGAGAACCAAATCCGAATCTTGGGATAATTTTACTAAAATAGGTATAAAAGATGGCAAAGAAAAGGCTAAATGTAATTGGTGTGGACAAGAGTATGTTGTTGGTGGCACCAAAATATGAACTTCAACATTATTGCGCCATCGGAAATTGTGTCACCTCAAACCAAAATATCATGATGTGCCTGGAATGATGATTGATCATGCGGGGAAGTTGAGGGCTAGGGAAGTCGACCAAAAACGTATTCTGAGGTCATTTCAATGGCTATTATTGAGCATGGACTACCATTTAATTTTGTTGAATATAAGTGGATTAGGGAATTGCATTCAATGTTAAATATAGATGTAAAGCATATTTGTAGGAATACTGTTTTGGCAGATATTTGGAAATTTCATCTTGAAAAAAAAGAGAAATTAAAGAATCCAGTGCATAGAAGTTGTAACCGAATTTGTTTGATATCCGATTGTTGGACTGCTTTAACTTAGGAAGGGTATATATGCTTGACTGCACATTTTGTTGACAATGGTTGGAAATTGAATAGCAAGATTCTTGCTTTTTTAAATTAGAGCCTCCACACTCTGGTTATGAAATGGCAAAAAAGATTCTTGAATGCTTGCATGATTGTGGAATAGATCGAAATATATTTTCTATCACCTTAGACAATGCTAGTGCCAATTATAATTTGCAAGACATTATAATTGATCAATTAAATTTGCAAAATAGTTTGCTTTGTGAAGGTGAATTTGTTCATGTGAGGTGTAGTGCTCATGTCTTGAATATTATAGTGCAAGAGGGTTTAAAGGTTGCTAGTGATGCTTTGCACAACATCAGAGAGAGTATCAAATATGTGAGAGCATCGGAGGCAAGAAGGATAGCATTTAAAGAATGTGTTATGCCAGTGAGGGGCATTGATACAAAAGTAGGTTTGTGAATGGATGTCTCTACTAGATGGAACTCTACTTTTGTTATGCTTGAAAGTGCCCTAAAATATCGTCGTGCTTTTGGAAAATTTACTATCAAGGATAGTAACTATAAGCATTGTCCATCAATTGATGAGTGGAAGAGGGCTGAGAAGATGTGTGACTTCTTGAAGCCATTTTATATTATAACCAAATTGTTTTCGGGAACGTCTTATCCAACTTCTAACCGATATTTTATGCATGTATTGAAGATTGAATGTTTGTTGCCGGAAAATGCCATGAGTGATGATATGATAATTAAAGATATGACTGAAAAGATGTTGCTCAAGTTTAAAAAGTATTGGAAGGACTACAATGTCATTCTTGCAATTGTGGCTATTCTTGATCCAAGGATGAAATTTAATGCGATTCGATTTTGTTATGCAAAGCTTGATTCTTCTACTTGTGAAGAGAAGATTAGGTATTTAAAGGCCAAGATATGTTTGTTGTATGAAGATTACGTGAAGGAAATGTCAAATGAATTAAGTACATCGAATTCTCAAAGTGTTGCTACAATGCAACAAGTTTCTGAACTCACGTACGATCAAGTGGGGGATGCATTTACTGTAAGTTAAATATATTCAAAATTCAATTTATTTTTTGCATTTGTTTTCATTGTTATTTAATTAATACATCCCCTTTTTATTTTTCTTGTAATGCCTTGGGAATATGTTCATTATGTGAGCCAAAATGTTAATGACGCCGGAAGGTCTGAATTAGATCTTTATTTGGAGGAGGCTGTTCTTGACCCAAAGTATCACGAAAAGTTAGATGTGTTGTTGTATTGGTAGGATCGCCGACAACGTTATCCAAATCTCTCTAGGATGGCGTGTGATGTGCTAAGCATTCCAATAACTACTGTTGTTAGTGAATATGCTTTTAGCATTGGCTCTCGTGTGCTAAACAAATATCGTTGTTCTCTTCTTCCTGACAATGTTCAAGCACTGATTTTAACACGAAATTGGTTACATGGTTATAATCCATGTGGTAAGTTTTAATTGTTTATTTATCAATATGATTAATCAATCTATTTTTAAGTCACATTACTTAATCTTAACATGTTTTTTGTTTTTATTGTAGATGAAGATGAAGATGATGAAAAGGAGGAACTTGTTATTGATTTAGCAATTCAAGAATCAAATGTTGTTGATGGACAAGGACAACAAATTCATCTCCTAGATGAATGATCTTATGCATTTGTATTTGGTTTTGTAATCAAGACTTGATTTAGTTAGACTTTGGAAATGATCATTGGACTTGAAGTAGATGTTTTTTTTTGTAATCATTGTGTTAGATTTGTAGCCTCTGTTTTGGAGATGTTTTGGAGATGTTAATGATTATTTTGGAGACTATGTTTGTTAGTTGATCATCTCCTTTTGGAGCCTCTGTTTTGCGGGTTATAATATTGCTTCTCATTACTGTTTTGAATTCTTTTTTTTTTTAATTCTGATTTTTTTTTTTCTGATTTTTTATTTTATTTTTAATTCTAAGTGAGTCGACCCGTTCAACCCACCAACCCGTGGTGGGTGGAGCCGGGTTGGCTATTTCTTGACTCACTGAAAAAGTGAGCCAACCCGACTTGACTCACTTTTCGGTCAACCCGTGGTGAGCCAACCCGAGTGAGCCGGGTTGGCTCACTTTGATAGCTCTTGATGTAGGGAAGCAGCGATGGACCTCAACAATACATGTAATAGGGAAACATCTACAATGCTCCATGGATAACTCAAAGTTTCGATACTCTATGAGTTTCAACCATAGATTTATTATTATAAAATTTCAATGGTCAAGATTAAAATGATAAAATAGACATTACAAAAAATAATAATTTATTTGATATAAAATTAATTTTTAAAATTAATTTTTGAAAACGCTATGCTGCTGCCGCCCTTGGGGTAAACCGCCGCCGCCCTTAAGGGTAAACCGCCGCTGCCATCCACCTCCATCCTTTCTCTCCTCCGCCCTCCCTCCTCCGGCGCCACCGTCCTGGTAATAACTCACAGGTGGTTGTGGCAGAATCCGGTGTGTCGACGGAGCTGCTGCAGAGGTACGACCAAGGGACGGATTTCAGTGCCGGAAATTGAGTGGTGATTGTGCGGCAATGGGCGGAGAACGTTGGCATGTGGTGGTCCTCTCGGATCTGAGGCGGCGCACGGAGGGGCTTATGAAGGTGCGTGGCAGAGAACGTTGGCTGCTGATGGTCGATGGATGAAGTTTGCTGATGCTCATGGTCGATGGAACTGTGGTGGCCGGCGAGATGGGAGGGGAGACAGAGGAATGAAAGAGAATGAGGGAAGTGAGAGAAGGAGGAAGAGAGAGAGAGCGACAATGGGAGAAGATGATGACCAACAACATATGTTTACTTTTTTACTTTTATAGCAAAATACCAAATATGCCCCTTGGAGTACCACTCCTCCGAGTTTTGCTGGAGCATTATAGACGTTTCCATGTAATAGGAGTTTGCTAACACTGTTTCAAAAAAAAAAAAAAAAGGAGTATGCTAACACACTCATTTAAAATGGTGCAACATGCATACTTCTAGAGGCGAATACTAAGATGTGAGACTGTGAGAGCATCATATGTTTTTCATTTTTGAGCATGTCTTTTGTTTTTGAAATCTTTTTATTATTTTAAATCCTGAAAGTTTTCAAATTTAAAAAATTGATCCGATCTCCGTCTCTCTCACTCCCCTCTCTCTCAGCCTCATCGCCTAGCCATCGTTCAAATCCAACCCATGACCCTGATGTTGTTTTGCAAAATTGTGCACCGCCATCGTGTTATCCACCGGATCTAGCCTCAAAGAGGAAAACCGCAACCCCACAATATGAGAAGAAGGCACACAACAATAGCGAAAAGAAGTAATGAGTGAAACCACAAATCTGAACGATATTGTAATCCTAATTCAGAAATTCAAAATCAAAAGCAATACAGAATCAACCACGAATAATATAACCAAAAATCCTTTCCAAATCAAGAAATTGAAGTAAGTAGTAGACCGTCAAATCAGTCTATAAGGACAAACCTGAAATTTGAGGAATAGAAATAAAAGGAAAGGGGATGATAACCTTAAGCAAAAAACCAAAGGATGAAGGAAAGGATGAAAAAATATCAACCGCGATAGAATGAGTGCGGTGAGGTGAGTGTGTGTAGCTGATTGAAGTGACTCTATGAGAGTAAGAGGAAACTGACGAATGAAGGGCGAAGAGATATACATGGAGAAGGGAGAGATAAATGAGCGACATTGCTCACGGAGTACTGGTGCGGATCAGAGAAGAAAAAAGAGCGGCACATAATGGATTGTGAAGAACAAAAATACAAACATGAAGAAGAGTGCGTTCAGGAAATCAGAAGAAGGACCAAGAGTGGCAGTGGCTGAACAAATGCAAAATCTGGGTATGTGGAGGAGTAGTGCGCATGATTAACAGTGGTGGACAATGAGAAAACTGGCCGGAGCGTGAGAGTTATGGTGTTGGGGGAGCGATTAGGAGAGAAGATGAGAAATAGATCTGATAAAAGATGGAACAAGAGGAATGATGGGTTTGAAGAAAAGATTTGCAGAAGAATTTCAAATCAATTTTTTAAATTTGTAAAGTTTTAGGATTTGAAAATAATGAAATTTTTTCAAAATAGGGTTTGCTCACGGTGGGAGACATGAGTTGCTCTTTCATCATAGCATTCACCTACATCCACATTTTAACATATTTATTTTGAAGAGCCAAAGGAAATTTATTAATGAATAAGCTGACTAAAGCACAAGATGTGCCCTAGCTGAATAACAATACAATCAAAACCATAACCCAAAACATGAGCCTGGATCCAAGCATAAATAATAAAAAGCAACAAAAAACCAATTCAGCACAAGAAGAATAGAACAACAACTAGACACCAAAATCGCAGCATATCAGACGAGCAGGAGACGAAGAATTGAAGAAGCATCTCCGATATCCCATTTCCACCGCCACAAATGACTTGAATACTCTGCAACATGAAGACATCCGATACAAACGAGCTGACCCAGATAGCAAAACAACACAGCTTAATGACATGTTGTACTTACATGTTTTTTTAGATATTTTAAAAAAGTTCTTAATGTTTCTTTTTTTCATTTTGGATCTCTCTATCATTTGTGTTGTATCTAGGGGTGGACACGAGTCAAGTTGGTTCGGGTTTGGGGATTTTTGGGTCTTTACCGATCAAGTTGGTTTGGGTTCTTGGAAAAAAATGAGCAGCCTGAACTGAACCAACTTGATTACATTCGATGGGTAAGGTCAACGTGTCCAACATCAAAAATAAAAAAGGCAAACAAAAAGGATTTTTTTTTAAAAATGAAAAAAAAAAGTCCCTAAATTGTTGATTGTTGAACAATAGCCCTAGTCCCCTGCTAAACACAAACATATAAGCAATACAAACTGCAATGAAATAGGAACAATAGATCGACAACCCAAAATATAGAGTAATATTAACCCAAATAGGCAAACAGGAACCAAAATGCATAGCAGCAACCTGCCAACAATCTAAGAGTGAGAAGACAGATGGTAAGTGGTAGAATTAGAAGATGATGGAACAAGAGAATAAAATACGTTCAATGGCGAGTAGGCGACAACGTGAGAGAGAGAGAGAGTGTGAGAGGGAGAGACTGACAAGTAGTGACACTAGCAGTCCAGTCAAGAAAGAGAAAGAGATCGAGAAGTGATGGTTGAACTGTGAGAAAACAAAGAGAGGCGAGGGTGAGAAGATAGGAATGAGACAAATATTTGCGAGCCCTAGGTGTACAGAGAGAGGAAATGAGAGCCATGTTAGAAAGTTTTAAAGTGAAAAAAAGTTAAACAAAAACAAGAAGAAGTATTTAAAAAAGTCAGAAATCGTATATGTCCGGGTCTGACGGGTTGGTTTTGTTAGAACCAAAGTGGTTTTGGATTAAAATAATCTCTTAAGTTTTGATGTTAACAAAAAGGTTAAATTTGTATGGCAAAGTGTTGTCAAAGATCTAACTTGTTTGTTATAAGTATGCAGGGACTATTTGATTTAAACGAGTCAGAGGAACTTAAAATTTAAAGTATGTAATCTATCAGATTCTATTTCAATCCTCTAGATGAGTCTACAACTCTTGGTAAAATTATAAGACTATTAACTTTGTGTGAGATAAGGTCTTAAAATTAACTAAGGTAGACGCGTTACTAAGTCTAAAGAAAAATCAAGTAGACGAGACAATGAAATTTAACAAATCCAAAGACTTGATAGACGGAGCAGTCTCACTAGACGCCACGTCAGTAGACAAGCTCTTAAGTATAGCACGTCCAACTCTCGGAACTAGGCGAAATTTCTGTAGACGCATTATCAGTAGACGAGCCCGTCTCATTGATAAGTTAATCTTGCACGTCCAAAGACCTGGGCGTCCACTAGTTAAAAAACGTGAACCCGTCTAAGCTTAAGTGTATTTATTTCAAATAATTCCTTATTTAATTCAATGAATATATGTCTTTTTACCCTTGCTGCTTCTATTTTTTAAAATCTTTATCTTTTGGAAAAAAGAACTTCGTACCATCGAAACCATAAACCTTTGTACTCTGTCAACTGCATTGTGGTAAAGATCAAGTCAAGTACAATGATGGAAAGTCAGAAAGCAACCTTAGGTACAACAGAGAAGTGACAACTCTACTTTGAGCATTCCTCTGATAATCAAAAGCACTTCTCCAAGAAGCATATCAAATTATCAGTCTCAACGGATCCAAGCAATTAATGCTATGTCTAAACAGATATAATTTGAAGACCGTTGAAGAAGATCAAGACAGATAAGCACTTCATCTATATATACTTGAAGAATTTCAAGAAGAATATATATACATAGACATGCAGAGACATATACATAGACACATACACGAAGCTCTGATATTATAGTGCAAAAACATTGTTGAAATTGTAAAACAAGTTTACGTGTAAATCTTGTTGATCTTAAACTTTCAAATCCTCACACATTATGAGTTCTTAGATCAAAGTTGTAAATCTCTTGGTTAGAGTTAGAGCCTGAAGAGGCTTGGTAGAGAAAGAATACTTGTAGCCTGAAGAGGTGTTGAATACTTGTTACCTATTTTGAGAATAGTGGATAAAACCTTCAGGAAGAAAGGGCTGGACATTGCTCTTGGTTGGAAGAGAATGAATCAGGATAAAATACTTGTGTGATTCTTCTAATTCTTATCTTTTTATAGTTTTTGGTTATATAACTGAGGGGTTTTGAATCTGAGTTTGTTAACTCTTCAAAATCATTTTCCTGTTTGTGTACTGTTTATTTTGATCTACTTGTAAAAGTGTTTGAGAAAAGTCTTTTTCCAAAATCTGTTAAGAAACACAATTCAACCCCCCTTCTTGTGTTTCCCTGTGTCAATTTCATTTGGTATCAGAGCTCAGCCTCGAAAGGGTTGAGCATCTAACAAGTGCTGAGGGAGTACGATCCAACAAGCATCGATACAGAAGGACAAGCAATCAATAGACCTCATCTCTTTGATGGCAATGATTATGACTACTGGAAAAAGAGAATGACGGCTTTTCTTGATGCACAAAACGTGGACATATGGGAGCTGATTGAAATTGGCTACACTGAGCCAAGAGGTGATGCTAAAGCTGTTATTCCTAGAGCTCAATGGACTCAAGAGCAGAAAACTCAACATAAACTCAATCTGAAAGCTAAGCACTAGTTGATGTGTGCTATCACCAGATCTGAGCATGATAAAGTCCATAGCTGTAACACTGCTAAGGAAGTATGTGATACTCTTGCCCTAGCTCATGATGGGTCATCTCAAGTTAAGGAGTCAAAGATAAGCATGCTGGTTCATCACTATGAATTATTTAAAATGGATGAACATGAAACTGTAGATCAAATGTTTGGAAGATTCCAAACTATCATCAAGAGTCTTAGCTCTTTTGGAAAAACCTATGAGAACACAGATCATGTCTGAAAATTTTTGAGGAGCTTACATAAACAGTGAAGACCTAAGGTCACTGCTATTCAGGAAGCAAAGAACCTCAATACTCTCACTTTGGAGGAACTTCTTGGATCTTTAAAAGTTCATGAGCTTGAGCTCAATGAAGAAGAAAGTTCCTGAAAAGGAAAATCTATTGCCCTAAAAGCAAAGAAGGCTAGCTCTTCTAAAGTTCTTAAAGCTGAGGAATCCACTGATGAAGCAGACCCTTCTGACAGTGATGAAGGATCTGATGAGGATGAACTGTCTTTCATCTCCAGAAAGATTCAACATACGTGGAGAAAGAAAGGTGGTTTCAGAAGGAAGTAATTCAACAAAAAGTTCATCAAGGATAAATCAGGCTCTAAGGAAAAAGGTCCACCTCTGTGTTTCGAGTGCAAAAAGCCTGGTCATTTCAAAGTTGACTGCCTAGATTTGAAGGACAAAAAGAAGTTCTTCAAAAATAAGAAGGGCTTGATGGCTGCTTGGGAGGATCTGGATATGTCTTCATATGATGAAGAAAATGAAGCAGAGGAAGAGGTAAATATATATCTCATGGCTGGTACATCATCAGAAAGTGAATACACTGATGCCGAGGTAATGGATTCTAACCCTTCCATTCTTCAAGATGCTTTTGATGAATTATTGCATAACTCATCAATTATGTCTCATGAATATAAAAGTCTTAGAAAGAAAATTTCCAAACTATCTAAAGAATTTGATAGGGTTTGCATGGAGAAAATAAGTCTTGTAAATGAAAATGACAAACTAAAATAAGAGAATGGCAGTCTAACTGACAAACTCAAGTGTGAACCAACCGACTCTTGTGAAGTTACAAAACTGAAACAAGATGTGACATATCTGACAGACCTCTGTCTAAATTTGTAGGTGGCTCGGATAAACTAAGTTTAATTTTAAGGTACTCTAGGTCCCCTAATGATAAGTCTGGCCTTGGTTATGACAAAGAAAAGCATGAAGCATCTCATAAAAAGTCAAAACCACATATGCATTGTAGAACCTCAAAAGCTCAAACACTGCATGTTAAAACTAAATTGAGCTCGTCAAACACTTACTGTAAAGTGTGTGGAAAAGGTGGTCATATAACATCTAGATGCATACATCATATGCATATTAAACATGCTCGTCCAGTGACTACTAACAAGAAAGGACCCAAGTCAATCTAGGTACCTAAAGATAATATTGTACCTGCTACAGACTTGCTTAACAACAGGAAAGAAACACACATCCTGGTACTTCGACAGTGGTTGCTCACGTCACATGACGGGAGAAAGGTGTATGTTCCAATACCGTAAACATAGGGATGGTGACTAGGTTACCTTTGGAGGTAATCAGAAAGGGAAGATCATTGGAGTAGGTAAAATTGGTAAACATCATTTTCCCCCCATTGATAATGTTCTTTTAGTTAATGGTTTAAAACACAATCTGCTAAGCATAAGTCAATTATGTGATAGTGGATTTGCTGTTTCTTTTGATAAGAACATGTGTACTGTCAAGGAGATTGATGAATCACTCTTATTCTTTGCCAAGAGGAAAAACGATATGTATAAGATTGACTTGGATGATCTTACAAATCAAAGTGTCTCATGTCTAGTGTCCATTGAAGATGAGCGATGGATTTGGCACAAAAGGCTAGGTCATGCAAGCTTGAAGTTGATTTCAAAGCTAAATAAGCATAACCTCGTGAGAGGATTACCAAACCTTAAGTACAAATCTGATGCTCTTTATGATGCATGTCAAAAGGGAAAGCAAGTCAAAGTTTCTTTTGAATTTAAGAATGTTGTTAGTACTAATAGACCACTAGAGTTGCTACACCTTGATCTGTTTGGACCAACTAGGACTGCCTCTTTAGTGGAAAGAAATATGGTCTAGTCATAGTAGATGACTACACTAGATAGACATGGGTTATGTTCCTAGCTCACAAGGATGAATCTTTCAAGGTCTTATCTATATTATGTTCCTAGCTCACAAGGATGAATCTTTCAAGGTCTTATCTATATTCTGCAAACGTGTATAGAATGAAAAAGGCACGTGTATCACTTCAATCAGAAGTGACCATGGGGGAGAGTTTGAAAATGAGCTATTTCATAAGTTCTGTGAAGAAAGTGGTATACTTCACAACTTCTCAATACCTTTAACACCACAGCAAAATTGTGTGGTAGAGAGAAAGAACATATCCCTTCAAGAGATGGCTAGAACAATGCTCAATGATAACTCTGTCCCAAGACACTTCTAGGCTGAGGCTGTTAGTACTGCCTGCTACATTCAGAACATAATACACATTAGACCAATCTTGAATAAGACTCCTTATGAATTGTGAAAAGGACGAAAACCCAACATATCTTACTTTCATCCTTTTGGTTGTAAATGCTATATATTGAACACTAAAGATTAGCTTGGTAAGTTTGATGATAAAGTATATAAAGGAATTCTGTTAGGGTATTCTGAATCATCAAAAGGGTTTAGAGTTTATAACCCTATAACCTTAGTAGTAGAAGAATGTATACATGTTAAGTTTGATGACAAACAGCCTGATAAGAAATTATCAGAGCTTGATGAAGCTATTGGAGATTTGAATCTCAAGGATTCTGAAATTCAAACAAATGTCAAACCTGATGACCAAGTGGACCATGAGTCAGAAACTTCAACTTCTCAACAGGAAAATGTTCAGAGATCTTGGTACTTCAGGAATTATCATCCATAAGATCAAATCATTGGGAATCCTAATGATAAGCTAAGAACCAAATCTACATTCAGAGAGCAAGATGATTCTGCTTTAGTCTTTGAGTTAGAACCAAAGACAGTAGACAAGGCTCTACTAGACGAGGGCTGGATTCTTACAATGCAGGAAGAACTAAACCAATTTGAGAGAAGTGAAGTGTGGACTCTTGTGCCTTTACCAAAAGACAAATAAGTTATTGGAACCAAATGGGTTTACAAAAACAAGCTTGATGAAAATGGTAAGGTGATAAGAAATAAAGCTAGACTTGTTGCACAAGGTTATTCTCAGGAAGAAGGTATAGACTACACTGAAAATTTTGCACCAATTTCTAGATTAGAGGCAATTCGAATCTTATTATCTTTTGTTGCACATCATAGTATAATGCTATATCAAATGGATGTAAAAAGTGCCTTTCTAAATGGTGTTATTAGTGAGGAAGTATATGTTATGCAACCTCCGGGTTTTGAAAGTGAAACCCAACCTGAACATGTATATAAGCTAAAGAAAGATTTATACGGCCTCAAACAAGCTCCTAGAGATTGGTATGAAAGGTTAAGTTCTTTCTTAATGGACAATGGATTCAGTAGAGGAAAGGTTGATACAACCTTATTTAGAAAATCCAATAAGTCCAGTTTTATTGTTGTTCAAATATATGTTGATGATATAATCTTTGGTGCTACTAATGAATCTTTCTGTAAATAATTCTCTAAGCTTATGCAGAAAGAGTTTCAAATTAGCATGATCGGAGAACTCAAGTTTTTTCTTGGACTTCAAGTTAAGCAAACAGTGGACGAGGTGTACATCCATCAGACTAAGTATACAAAGGAATTGTTAAAGAAATTCAAGATGGATGATTGCAAACCTATGAGAACCCCTATGCATCCCACATCCATAATGAACAAAGATTATAATGATAAAATGGTAGACCAAAAGGTATATAGAGGTATGATAGGATCTCTGCTACATTTTACTCTGTCTAGACCTGATATTATGTTCAGTGTATGCTTATGTGCTCGATTTCAATATGATCCAAGAGAATCTCATTTATCAGTAGTTAAAAGATTATTTAAATATTTAAAAGGTACTACTAATCTGGGTTTGTTCTTTAAGAAAATTAGTGATTACAGATTAGTTGGATTTTGTGTTGCTGACTATGCTGGAGATAGAATAGAAAGAAAAAGTACCAGTGGAGGATGTCACTTCATTGGAGCTAATCTAGTCTCATGGTCAAGAAAAAGACAAAGTATTATTGCCTTATCAACTACTGAAGCTGAGTATATTTCGGCTGCTCGTTGTTGCTCACAACTTCTATGTATCAAACATCAATTGGAGGACTACAATGTGTTTGTAAGTAGTATTCCACTTATGTGTGATAATACTGCTGCAATAAATCTATCTAAGAATCTAATATTGCATTCAAGGGTTAAGCATATAGATATTAAACATCACTTTATTAGGGATCATGTGCAAAAAGGGATTATTGATATACAATTTGTGGATGCTGACCATCAATGGGTAGATATCTTCACTAAACCTCTTGCAGAGGACAGATTCATATTTATTAGAAAACATCTTAATATGATTTGTGTGAATTGATTGTGCGTCTATTGCATGCGCGTCTATTTTGCAAATGCGTCCGATGCATCTTACATGTGCGTCCAGTAGGCATTGAGTCCATTGACCATTTGCATGGTTTTATCAGACTCGTCTATGCTATCTTTTATTAAATTTGAATTAATTCATGTCCAAGACATATTTAATAATATCCTTTATGCTGAGTCAGTTATTTCCATCAATCCTATCAATAGCTTTTTACAGTTTCAAAAACCTGTGCCGCATCAGTACTCATTACTCCTTTCTTCACACGTTTTCATTTTTTTAATTTAATTATTTTCTTTAGGAAAACTCTTCAAATTCAAAACCTTTTTAAGTAATATTATTTCTCTATGAAAAACCTTTCACAATCTTCCTCCTTTGAACCTTCGTGTACTCTGTTTTCTTGCTACCAAACCCTAACCTTCAAATCTCATCAGTGGCTTCCTATTCTGTTACTTCAACCTTTAATGTGGACAAGCTGAATGTTGCTGTGGAGCACCACTTTAACTTTGGTATTTTGGAAGAATATAACTTGGATGTGAGCAAGAACATCACTGCTGCTGGTTGGGATGGACTGTTCTTAGAGAAAGTCTCAATCTACCCTAACCCAATCAAGGATTTCTGGAGAAACACTCAGGTAACAATTACTGAAATCTCTGCTGAGGTACTTGGGAAAAGAGTAGTGGTCTCTGAAACGACCATTTCTGAATCTATCAACTATGCTCTAGAAGGAGTGGTCCTCTCTGATACTTGGGAGAATGACCTTGGTGGTTCTGAGGTTATAGATGCCTTCTTGATGAGAGAAGATACTGTGAGAACTCATTCTTGGAAGTCAGTGGAGATGAAGGATGAGGTTCGCATTCTTCATCAGTTGCTGAACAAGGTTGTTTTGTACAAAACTGGGTCTAAGGACAACTTGTCAGCTCTGCACAAGTTCTGTCTCTGCCATCTCATCACTGAGACTAAAATCAACATGCCCATAATTCTCTATGGAAGTTTCAGGGATGTTGTTGTTCACAAGAAGAAGCTCCCTGCAATTCCATACTATCACCTTCTGTCAAAGATCTTCAAATTTCAAGGAATCTATGACTTCCTTGCTTCTAAGTCCCCTGAAGAACAAGAAAGAATTCTAACTGAAAAAGGTATGTCTGCTGCTGATTTTGGAAAGATGAACATAGCCAACATGAATCTCAGCACATACACTGCTGCTGCTTTGGAAAAAGCAGAAGAAATCCTGAGGATTAAGGAAGAACAAATTGAGTTGAACAATGCTGAAGTACTGGGACTGAAAAAGCCAGTAAGAAGAAAAACTATTGCTGCATGGAAACCAATTGCAAGAAAGCCTGCTGCTGGCATTGTGATCCGAGAACAAGCTGTTGTTGCCCCTCAACCTGCTCCATCTCATAAAAGGATAATGAATCTAGTCCTATCCCATAATGAAGATGAAGAGGACAGTGTCCCCATTAGTGCTATTTTGAAGAAGCAGAAAACTGTTGTTGCTGCTACTGCTGTTGTTGTTCCAAAAAGGAGAATGCAACCACAAAGAAAGGCCTAGTCTGTCATGGCTACTGAGGTAAGCATCCCTGCTAATGACCCTGTACAGTTAGCAGTTGATGCTTTAGTTCAGAGCTTTGATGATACTGTTGCACCTGTATTACCTGAATTACCACACACTGATGTTTACATACCCACACTACCATCACCACAAACCACTTCACCACAAACAACCTCACCTGCCCACTCACCTGTACAAATCTCACCAAATAAACCACATTTCCAACCCATAATACCTACAGATGATCCCTGGTTCAATCAACCAGATGATGTAAGGATTAACCCTTGTGCCCCCTTTCCCAAAATGCCAAGAACCAAATTTCCTTACACTAACCCTTCAGTTCTCTATGATGGCAAAAATGAAAGCTGTGCCAAAATCAAAAGAAACTGGAAAATACTCTATCACAAACATGAACTAGAACCAAAGTCAAACAAACCTTTCTATTCTCTACCTGAATATGAATATGAACCTGAACGTACCTACACCCAATGGCATGTACTCATTCCTTATGTACAGACTCATCCACTACCATCCGCCCTGTACAATCACATTGGACCTGCCCTTATTCACCTTCCACAAGAGAAATTTCCACCCAGAAAGATCTATCCTAACCTAATCAAATCCCCACCCTTCAAACCTTTCACAGATGGAGTCAACAGGCACATTATACCTGATTGGACTACTGACCCCAGCAAAGCTTTACTCCAACAATTTTGCACAAAAGGTCAAGAACTGATGGAAGACCAAAGTTCATTCTAGACAGAGAGACATCTTGAGTAACCTTTAGGCATCCAAGTGTTTATGGCAAAGATATTGATCTTGTGGACCACCTCATGTATGCCTTCTTGCAAAATGAATTTGAGCTGCAAAGATATGTGAGAGTTGCCAATTTTGTCCCTCCAACATGGCTGTTCCATACCTTGGAGAAGACAAAGATTGGAGTCAGACCTTACATGATGTGTCCAAGACTACCCATGATATACTTGAACAAGGATAAAGATCCAAAGAAGCGAAGGAGCACTTGCAAAGAAGCTGAAAACAACTCTTGCATGATCTTAGCCGATCTCGCAGCCCAGTTGATCAAAACATAATTGATTTCTAGATGTGTCAACCTATTAAAGACATAGCTGGAGATGTTGCAGTTGATATCTGGATAAGTCATATAATGACTTGTGGTAAGGAAGTTTCATCCTCTGGACTGAGTGAACAAGATAAGAGAAGCATTCCAAAAGTTAGAGGAAAGTATGGACTCTCCAATGTCAGATTCTACATTCACAAGGACACTCTAGGAGTTCCTCTCATAAGTCCTATCTATGAGGAAGACCCTGTTCACTGGGCTAAAAAGTTACCTCCTCCTGTACTCACTCTTGCTTCATCACCATCCCCATCTCCTCCTTTCGAGCATACTGAAGAAGAAATCATAGTTGAAGAACTTGGTTTGAATGCTGATACTGTTCAACCAGAAATTGGGAATGAGGAAGTTGCCGAGTCTGCTGCAAGACAAAGTACTTCTGAAAAGCACTCATCTCAGCCATTGGCTCTGAAAGTCATTCATCCACATGATCAACCTAAAAATTCCAGAGCACTAGACACCTTTCAAAATCAAGCAAATGCTCAAGACGGTGCTGAAAGCTCAAGACCTTCTCTGCCTCAGAACTTTGAAGAGATTATTGGAAAAATCATAGAGGAGAGAGTAAAATTTGAGGTCAAAGAACAAGTCAAAGAGCAAGTTGCAGAAGCTTTGGTTCCAACAAATGTAATGATCAATCAGATGATGAGCATTCTTCAAAGCTTCCAACAAAGCCATAATCTGCCTGCTTATCCTCATCCACCTCCACCAAATCAGAACCCTCCTCCTCCACCTCCACCTCCACCCTTTTCTTAGTTCCCTTTTTATTCCTTAACTGACAATGATGGTTCTTTCCTGTTTCCTTTTTGTCTAATGACAAAAAAGGGGGACAAAGGATAGAACTAAATTTTATATATATATATATATATATATATATATATATATATATATATATATAAAGTCAGTTTTTGGACATACATATCTGTTTTCACATGCATACTGTTTTATTGCATGCTTCTGCTTGATATGATCTGATATTGCTATCTTTGATATATATCTATGTTTTGACTTCTAAGCTCTGATAGCTCTGATACTGTGTTTAGCTCTGATACTATGTTTTTGAATTTGACTAAGTTAAATCTGATATGTGCTGCTACTTTTTTGTTTTACCTTTTTAAGTTTGAATGCTTTGTCTTAGGGGGAGCTCTGTAGCTCTCCTAGACTTTGCTCACTCAAATTTAATTGGTTTTTGTCATCATCAAAATGGGGGTGATTGTTAGAACCAAAGTGGTTTTGGATTAAAATAATCTCTTAAGTTTTGATGTTAACAAAAAGGTTAAATTTGTATGGCAAAGTGTTGTCAAAGATATAACTTGTTTGTTATAAGTATGCAAGGACTATTTGATTTATACGAGTTAGAGGAACTTAAAATTTAAAGTATGGAATCTATCAGATTCTATTTCAATCCTCTAGATGAGACTACAACTCTTGGTAAAATTCTGAGACTATTAACTTTGTGTTAGACGAGGTATTAAAATTAACTAAGGTAGACACGTTACTAAGTCTAAAGACAAATCAAATAGACGATACAATGAAATTTAACAAGTCCAAAGACTTGACAGACGGAGTAGTCTCACTAGACGCCACGTCAGTAGACAAGCTCTTAAGTATAGCACATCTAACTCTCGAAACTAGGCGAAATGTTTGTAGACGCATTATCAGTAGACGAGCCCGTCTCACTGATAAGTTAATCTTGCACGTGCAAAGATCTGCACGTCCACTAGTTTTAAAACGTGAACCCGTCTAAGCTTAAGTGTATTTATTTCAAATGATTGCTTATTTAATTCAAAGAATATATGTCTTTTTACCCTTGCTGCTTCTATTATTTAAAATCTTTATCTCTTGGATAAAAGAGCTTCGTACCATCTAAACCATAAACCTTTGTACTCTGTCAACTACATTGTTGTAAAGATCAAGTCATGTACAAAGATGAAAAGTCAAAAAGCAACCTTTGGTACAACAGAGAAGTGACAACTCTACTTTAAGCATTCCTCTGATAATCAAAAGCACTTCTCTAAGAAGCATATCAAGTTATCAGTCTCAACGGATCCAAGCAATTAATGGTATGTCAAAACGGATATAATTTGAAGGCCGTTGAAGAGGATCAATATAGAGAAGTACGTCATCTATATATACTTGAAGAATTTCAAGAAGAATATATATACACAGACACGCAGAGACATATACATAGACACATACACGAAGCTATGATATTATAGTGCAAAAACTATGTTGAAATTGTAAAACAAGTTTACGTGTAAATCTTGTTGATCTTAAACTTTCAAATCCTCACATATAGTGAGTTCTTAGATTAAAGTTGTAAATCTCTTTGTTAAAGTTAGAGCCTGAAGAGGCTTGGTAAAGAAAGAATACTTGTAGCCTGAAGAGGTGTTGAATACTTATAACCTATTTGGAGAATAGTGGGTGAAACCTTCAGGTAGAAGGGACTGGACGTAGTTCTTGGTTGGAAGGGATTGAACCAGGATAAAATACTTGTGTGATTCTTCTAATCCTTATCTTTTACAGTTTTTGGTTATAGTAATTGTGGGGTTTTGAATCTGAGTTTGTTAACTCTTCAAAAACATTTTCCTGTTTGTGTGCTGTTTATTTTGATCTGCTTGTAAAAGGGTTTGAGAAAAGGTTTTTTCAAAAATCTGTTAAGAAACACTATTCAACCCCCCTTCTTGTGTTTCCCTGTGTCAACTTCAGTTTTTTTTTTTTGTTTTTTTTGTTTTTGCATTCCAACCTGACACCCAAACTGAACTGACCGAGTCTGTGACTTTAGGAATCGAACCGACGATGCGAACCAATTCAGATTGTTTACACCGATTTGGTTCGGGTTGGTCGGGTCATTGGGTTGATCTGAACCCGTGTCCACCCCTACTGTTAGCATTGAGGCTTTAGGGGGGAATATGAGAAATTGGAAGGGATACCAGAATAGTGCTTTGCTGGTGGCTGGGGAGGTGGGTAGTTTTTGAAAAATACTTAAAAGTTAGGAATTCATTTTATAATCTACAAATGTTAAATGGGGAGGTGAGGAGGGACACCGGCATAAGCCTACTTTTTATGGTTGTAAAGGTTATGTATACGGGTTTAGTACCCTATGTACTCTCTATAATGTTATACCTTTGTTTATATATATATATATATATATATATATATATATATATATATATATATATATATATATATATATATATATCACATATGCCCATATAAGTTAAATGAACTTATAATCTACATGTTCGTTCAACACAACAAGTCTGCATACCATTTTTATTTATAAAAATAAAAATTACTATAAAATTTTGTTTTGTCATCAACCCCTTAGCTCCCACTTTGATGTCCATTTTACATGAAAACAACAAAAAAGTCTTCCCTTGAATGAACTCAAAACACTCTAGTGAAATACATTAAGTAGTCAAAACCCACAACTATAAAAATCCAGGCTTTACCCTAAACCTATCACATCAATCCACCAAAACACCAAAAGGGTATTTATATTTATAAATAAAAGATACAATGGCTTATACGGTGGAAACTTTGTGAAGCAAGCTAGGCTTATATAGCCAGGTAATCAACTAACAACTAAAACTAATTTTAACTAACTCTAACAAATCTAACCATCTCTTACATTTGGTGAACAAAACACCATGTGAAATTACATGGAATAACAGATAAACTTTGATTTATAAAATTGACTCATAAGTCATGTTATTTTTATTTAGTCCAAGTTACTTGAAGTCCCAACCCATTTACCACCCATTTCCATCTCTGATATATGCAACCACCATAGATCGACGGCAGGCCTCTGTGCCGACACGACCACTTTAGTTTACTTCTTCTTCAAGTTCTAGCTCGTTCTCTGATCCAATGTCATATGAAATATTGCTTCCTTGCTAGATGATGGTGGATTGGTGGTGACATTTGTTGTGCTCTATTTTGGAAATGAGAATGACTTTTCTTGTGAAGCCCAAATTGTTAAACTATAAAAAAGACAAAAACTTTAAACTCCTATAGATCTGTGGACTAATCAAAGACTACCTATGCTAGTTTCTTCAGCAACATTTCCTCCTCACCTATCAGAAACCTTCTTCCCAGATCAATCTATTCCAATTCTAAGCACAAATATACTTTAAACTCCAATCCTAAAACCCCTAATTCAGAAGCCGAAAACACTCACCCCACCGATCCTAACATCCATATCCACCATTACCATTTGTTGAAGCAATCATAATTCAAAAGTCACTACAAAAAAAAAGGTTGTTTAGCGACCGAAAATAGTGACCGAATTTTTCGGTTGCCTTTTGCGACCGAACTAGCGACCGATTGTAGGATCTACATGAAATAGTGATTAGAGATAATATTGCGACCGAAATAGAGTGTAGCAGAGCTATCGGTCGCTATTTCCGTCGCTATATGAAGGAACTTAAAAGTCAGTAATTTTATCCCTTCTTAGCGACCGAAATAGCGACCGACTTAAATGCAACGGTTGAAAGCCAGAAATTTTATGTATTCTTAGCGACCGAAATAGCGACCGAATTAAATGCAACGGTTAAATTTTATTTACATTTGCGACCGATATTAATTCGGTCGCTAAACGGCGCGGAAAAAAATTAAAATCGCGCGTGTTAGCGACCGATTGAGTTCTCCGTCGCTAAATTTATGAATTCAAATTTCAAATTAACTCATCCCGCGATCGAATTTAGCGACCATTTTTTATTTAAGTGATTGGCGACCGATTTAGCGACCGATTATTTCGGTCGCTAAATTATAAATCCATAAAATCGTGAAATCTTCCCCTTCTTCCTCATTTCTGCCTTCTCTTCCTTCCTCCCTCACCCATCTTTGATCTTCTCCCTCGCGTTCAGGCCGCCACCACCGTGCAGTGGGCACCGCCACCACCGCCGTCTCCGGTAAGCCTCCGTCCTCCTCCTCCTCTTCTTCCATCTCTTCCCTCTTCCTCTCCTCTCTTCCTTTCCCCTCTTCCTGCTCTGTTTTTAATCCCCCCCTCTGTTTCAGGCCGCCATACGCAGCTCTCCGGTCACCACGCACGGGCAGAGCTCCTCCTACCCTCTTCTCTCCTCAGTTTGTGCATTCCCTGCTCTGCCTTGAGGTAACCATGCATGGACTCTCTATGTATAATTTTTTATTTTGCTTCATTGTTTCATTGCTTGCTTTATTGCTTACTACTGAGAAGAGCTACTTGTGTATTTCATGTGAGTTGTGATATAGGTGACTGTGATTGAGTAGAACACCTTACCATTGTTTCTAATGTAAGTTGTGATTAATGTTGATGTAAATTCCTATTTAAAAATTACTGTGGTTTTCAATTTTCATTCATATATTTATATCAAGTAATGAATATTAAGATACATATAATAGATGTCATTATATGAGATGTGAGATTTGTTTAAAATAAGACCTTACCATTGTTTCTAATGTACACGACTTGCTTGTTTATAAAAAAAAATTATGGTGGTTAGTGGTTACTTGTCAAGTTTAATTCTTATGGGTTATAAATACTTGTTTGGGGGAATTGGTAAAGGTATATGAAGGGGTGACATTAATTGAGATGTGTTGTAGAGATGTAGAGATAATGGCAATAAATTGTGGATAAAAGAGATTGAGACTGATATTACGGACATTAATTTGTAATTAATCTTGTTAATAGATTCATATCTTATATTTAATACTGAGATTTGTGGAAGATATGTTTTGATATGAGATATGTGAGATTTGTTTGAACTAGAAAATTAAGAATATGATACGGGTTGCTTAAGAGAAGGTAAAATTACAGGGAGAGCAAAGAGTTTTGACAGGAGAGTAAGTGTGGCTACTTTGCCAATTACGTTTTTTTGCTTGAGTATTGGTAATTGTTTCCTATTTATTACCCATCTCATTTTTTTGTTTCGTTTTGTGAGAGAAGTCATAAGATTAATTGTTGCACGGTTGCGAATATGAGGGGTATATATGGTTATCAAGCTTTATCTATTAATTTAATTTAACATTTGTTACTTGAAGTCTATAACTTTATGTAAGTAATTTAAACCATTCTATTGATAGGCTATTCACCCATGGTTCTTCAGTTTCTGAATCACTTCTTTTTGGTGATTGATGATTTCAGAAAGCACATGAAATGACCATGGTCTATTTCATTGTATTTGAGTGTACCTTATTTGATGTAAATTTATTGAAGGCTAGTACTTATATCTGAGCATGTTCATACATTTGGATTGCTATGAAGAATAGTTTATTCTCTTTAAAATAAAAATCTTTCAATAACAATGAATCAATGTAATTAGAATAATTTGATATGTATTTATTGATAACTTGTTTGGAAATGATTATGGAATCATATTTGTATATATTTATATTATAAGCATTGGAATGAATTGATAAAGTGTTATTAGTTCGTAAATGGCATGACTTTGTTGTTGTTAATATTCATTTACTAATTTAAAGTCCATGAGCTTAATTAGAAAGTCTCTTCTTGAAGCCAACAAAAGCGAGTCTCTTAGATAATGAAGGATTAAGTATAGGGTTAGATAAAATGAAGGGCTAGGCACAGTTTGCCAGGCACATGCATGACGGGCCATCATCATTAAAACATTATTCACATTAGAAAGCAGCTTTGTACACAATATTATGAAAACAACTCTGGTTTTTTACTCATTTGTTTTATTAGGAAATGGAGCTTTCCAGAAATAGTTGTTGATGACCATCCTTACTAGGTTATCTAGTTGCTGATAATTTAATATTTATGCATGCATTTGCAATTATGTGTTGTTTGCTTGTGTATTGTAATTTGGTTTTGATTTTGTGATGGTGTTGATATGCCAATATGTGAGAATAGATATGTTAAAGGATCTTGCTTGACAGATGTTTGTTATATTGTTTACAAGGAGATGTTATAGTTGCTGTCCTGAAAACCCGTATGGACATAGGTTCAGTGTTTTCCTTATAACTGTTTCTGTAGAACTATTTTGTTTATGATTCTTATTTTATGTCATTAGTTGTTAAGCGATAGATTGAGAGATTATAGAATGCTCATGTGAATGGTTTATGTGTTTTGTTTTATGTCATTAGTTGTTAAGCGATAGATTGATTTATGAGTTAAGTTATTCAATCTTATGATTAAATGATTGTGAAACACCATTTGGCATCCAAAGGTAGTAACCATGCTAATCCTCTCTATGACCATCCTTCAAAACGACGTAAAAGCATCTGCTTTACTGAAAACTACTATGTTTGCTAATATGTAAAGTTGCATGTGAAGTTGCATTTCTTTGTTCTATTTTAACATGATAGTATGCTACATGGATATTTCCATCTTTTCTTATTATCACTACTATATATCTTGTTGTTTGTTAGTGGAGAGTCGAGCTCAATAGGAAGGTATCCTGCTGAAAGGTAAGATGCTTGATTGTGTCTTGATAATTTAATATTTATGCATGCATTTGCAATTATGTGTTGTTTGCATGTGTATTGTAATTTGGTTTTGATTTTGTGATGGTGTTGATATGCCAATATGTGAGAATAGATATGTTAAAGGATCTTGCTTGACAGGTGTTTGTTATATTGTTTACAAGGAGATGTTATAGTTCTTGTCATCCGAAAACCCGTATGGACATAGGTTCATGTTTTCCTTATAACTGTTTCTGTAGAACTATTTTGTTTATGATTCTTATTTTATGTCATTAGTTGTTAAGCGATAGATTGAGAGATTATAGAATGCTCATGTGAATGGTTTATGTGTTTTGTTTTATGTCATTAGTTGTTAAGCGATAGATTGATTTATGAGTTAAGTTATTCAATCTTATGATTAAATGATTGTGAAACACCATTTGTCATCCAAAGGTAGTAACCATGCTAATCCTCTCTATGACCATCCTTCAAAACGACGTAAAAGCATCTGCTTTACTGAAAACTACTATGTTTGCTAATATGTAAAGTTGCATGTGAAGTTGCATTTCTTTGTTCTATTTTAACATGATAGTATGTTACATGGATCTTTCCATCTTTTCTTATTATCACTTGATGAAGTTTAGACATATGACTTGTTTTCCTTATCGTTTTATCAGAAAATGGACCCGACTAAATGTTTTGAGACAACCATCCATATAGACCAGGTACAGTATCTCATCAACTTAAGAATAACGATCGGATTCACGTAATGATGGTTAAGGCATAAACTAATCATTTACTAAATTGTTCTTGTGTATTTGCAGGATTTGATTTCAATCCCGCGATCATTCTACCGTCGTTGGGGACAACAAATACCGCGTGTTGTGACTATTGAAGACAAAAGCGGAAATCTGTTCAATGGGAATATAGTAATCCATGAGGATCGCCCATATTTTGCAAAATGTATACAAATGGTATCAGGGAGTTGTATTTGTTGTCCACTGGTGCATTGGCAAAGTTTAAGTACCTTGGGGGTTCTCGTTTCTACATGTTCATCCCTTTGAAAGATTGATGAGTTTTGATATTTTGATTAGTACTTATTGACTGTGGTGTATTTTTATGTTTTGATCGTTAATTAATACTTATTAAACTTTTTTTTTATAAACCATTATTAAACTTGCGTTAATTAATGTATATGTTTTATTGATCATATTGACTGTGGTGTTTTGGATCGTTAGTACATCATATTTATGTTTTCTATTTATTTAAAAAAAATATTGGTGTATTTTGTTTATATCAGAAATTAAAAATCAATGGGGTAATAGTTGAAAAACTATATTTGGTCGGCAGGATCGTTACAGGAAAAAAAAATCAAAATTTTGCGACCGAAATAGCGACCGAATATCGGTCACCAAATTAGGCGAGCTGGTATGCGACCAACTATACGGCGACCGAAATATATACTTTTGCAACTGAAATATCGGTCGCAGATTTGCGACCGAAATATAATTTCGCTAAACATTTAGCGACCAGGGTTTCTGCTACCCCCTTAAGTCGGTCGCTATACAGTATAGCAACCGAATTATCATGATTAGCGACCGAAATCTTCGGTCGCTAAATAGGTTTTTTTTTGTAGTGAGTCAAATTTCACAAAATGAACTCACCCAATTGAAGCCCCCTTTTAAGTCAAACCCATCAGTGAAGGCAAATTCAAATTTTCATTTTTTTTTTTATTCTTTTTGGAATAGTTTTAGAACCTTTAAGTTGTGATACATTAATCCCTATATGGGTTTTATACAAAATCCATGTTTTTTTAGGATGGCAAGCAGAGTGTGGGGGGACCATCGAGGGACGGTAGTGTGTGTGAAAGGTGATCCTTTCTGGGGGGCGTCGAGGGACGGTGGTGTGTGTGAAAGGTGATCCTTTCTGGTGACTCCAATCGATCTTTTGAACCCCCCCCCAAAAAAAGCAACTATTGTTATTATCTAGCGAATGAGATGAAAACAAGATTTGTGGCATCTTGACATCAATGCAAGCAATCATACGAGTGGTGACAAGGAGTTACTCATCAATCGTGATGAAAATCATAAAAGGACAATTTGTCTTTGAAGATAATACCAAGGTGAAAATTGACAAAGTTGATATTTTAATTCTTACAAAAGAAAATGAGCTAGGAGAACATGATAAAGAATTTATACACAAGACTTTAAATAATGAAAATAACCATAAATCAAGAAATTTTGAAAATAATATAATTAAGGTGGAAGAGAATTTTGTTGATGATCCTAACGGCGAAACCCGTGACAATGTTATTGCTTTAACGTAAAGTTATTGTCTTCAAGAGGAAATTATGTTTTTTTTCTTATTTGCTAAATCCTAATGACAATTATTCCCCTCGTTAGTTTCTACGTGTGTGTGTGTGTGTGTGTGTGTGTGTGTGTGTGTGTGTGTGTGATCGGGGTGGGGGGTGTGAACGTGATCCTTTCTCGTGTGGGTGATCCTTTCTGGTGATTCCAATCGATCTTTTGAAAAAATCATTTCTTTAAAATATAATAAATGGTTTCAGCGCAAAAAGACAACAAATAATATAATTCAATATCTCTGCTTCGTAAGTTTTCACCAGGCTTAATTCTTTTACCTTTAGAACCTAGAGATGAGCTAACGAGGGGAAACATGAAACGTGATCCTTTCTGGTGATTCCAATCGATCTTTTGAAAAAATCATTTCTTTAAAATATAATAAATGGTTTCAGCGCAAAAAGACAACAAATAATATAATTCAATATCTCTGCTTCATAAGTTTTCACCAGGCTTAATTCTTTTACCTTTAGAACCTAGAGATGAGCTAACGAGGGGAATGATTGTCATTAGGATTTAGCAAATAAGAAAAAAACATAATTGCCTCTTGAAGACAATAACTATATGTTGAAGCAATAACATTGTCACGAGTTTCGCCGTTAGGATCATCAACAAAATTCTCTTCCACCTTAATTATATTATTTTCAAAATTTCTTGATTTATGGTTATTTTCATTATTTAAAGTCTTGTGTATAAATTCTTTATCATGTTCTCCACTCTCATTTTCTTTTGTAAGAATTAAAATATCAACTTTATCGTCAATTTTCACATTGGTATTATCTTTAAAGACAAATTGTCCTTTTATGATTTTCATCACGATTAATGAGTAACTCCTTGTTGTCACTCATATGATTGCTTGCATTGATGTCAAGATGCCACAAATCTTGTTTTCATATCATTCGCTAGATAATAACAATAGTTGATTTCATCATCTTTCTCTTCAATAAGATGATGGTATTATTCTAGTTTCTCTTTATCTTCTTCGTCTTCAAGAAGTTGAGCTTCTTCTTCATTGGTGGCGCCAGTTCTACATTCACTAATATAATGTCCATATTTAAAACAATTATAATGTGCAATATTAAATTTATCGTACCTTCTTCTCGTACTTTTGAATTAGCATGCTCTTGCTTTTTGTTTCTCAAAGAGAGCATTGCTTGAGAAATCACCCAAGTTTCCTTCATCTTTGTTGCATAAATAATCTTCTCAAATAACACTCATTTAAGATTGCATGAATAATACCCAGAGTCAACTTGATTTCTTTGCAAATTATTTGTTTGATCCTGACTAAAGATCCTCGTATGTTTCGATTGATGCTTCATGTTATCTAACATTGTCAAAATATACTTTGTATAAAATCACATATAAAGTTACAGCCTGTTTGGTTTAGATTTTCTCCAACGCAACAGTGTCAAATAGTGCCCAAATGCTCCATTTCGAGGCACCGTTGACTGAAGCATCCTTTGAGCTCCTTCGATCAAACGCGATTCTGGACTGATGAGAATCTAATACAAACAGACACTTAGTATATTTAAAGATGCATGCAAGGTCCTAGCTAACACAGCTGATAAAGACTTCTGCAGTTGATTATGAGGTTTTGCATCTTTTTTCATCATGATTAACATTTTCAAGTGTCAATGGGTTATATTTGGATTTTTTTTTGGGTCTAAATCCAGTGTATCCCAACACTGGTAACCAAGGATTAATCACTGTTCACGTGACATGGCTTCCACTAGTCAAGCATTATTTTAATATCACCAGAAATTCGATTCCCGGTTATAATTGGATTTGAAGCCCAAACTTTATTGATTGAAGAAGTAAAAAAAAAAAATCTCATTTCTCCATTCACCAAAACTTAGTTTTTGAGTTTTCAATTACTATTGTATTCATAGAAAATAAATAACTCATCCTCTTTATCAACCTTTATCTTATTGGTCAATATGGGAATTACAAATTTATCCACCAAAATTTATAAATTTTGCAAATAAATTCCCCAACACACCCTAATTATTTTACACTTTTGTACTCTTCCAAAGTAAAATCTACTAAACATTAATTGATATCTGATCTTAATTATATGCAAACACACATTAATTAATAAATTTAAATAAAATTGAGACTTTTCTGATACATTAAAAGAACAATTTTTGTTCAACAAAATCGTCTAACTACTTCGATAGATTATTATCTGCCTAGCATTACCCATATTTCACTTTCAGACATAACTTTTGACACCAAATCATCCGGCAGTGCACTAAAGTCTTTTGCGATATGACCCTTCAAGACTGAGGACCACCGATCATCACCGTCTCTTTCAATCCTAAGTCTTATCTTTTGTTGTTTAAACTGTATCAAATCTAAAACCATGCATATAAACAGTGAGGAAAGAAATGGCAGTTAACCATGTATGTAATTATGTACAGTTTTGAGAAATTATAGAGATAATAAAGTTGCTCTTTTAACTTCTATTGTTTATCTTTATCCATTATGTCAAAAATTAATGTTCAACCCTGCTTTTGTCCTTTTCTCTTTTACCTTAATTTATAGTACATAATTAAAGATAGTTTATATTCTTTTCATAAATTGTCTATCTTCTTGAAAGACATCTCTAATCATATTGAGTTTTGGGAAGCATTATTTCTAAAGCAGCATTTAATTATGTCCAAAACCATATTGCTGTATGATGTTATGATAGCATCTAGATAATCTAATCTATATGTACCACAAAAAAGGGGCATTAGCTCTATCTCGAAGAAATTGGAGGTGAAGGGATAGATATTGGCACCTTGTGCTATTATTGCCCACTAATCATTCAAAGTAAGATGCTGAGTTTGTCACTTTACCACCTACTTTGTCTCTAACGGAAAGAGACTTAACCAAGACATCACACGCTTAAGGCTTATAAAATTCAAAGATAATTAAACTAAATAGCAATCGGTATATTAATGATAATAAAAAAACAAAGTGATTGCACGGTATGTTAATGAAACAATCAAAAGTCTCTTCGTTAACTTTCTGATCCTTGCCTGGCACTCTTCCGTATTTTATAAAGGGAGAATTTAATTTTAAAACTCTACAATTATTACAAAGAACTTTCTTTTGGCAACTAGACAGAAGCTTCATAATTTCTTTTAATTAGTTTCAATTTATGGTATGAGTTTCTAAGATATTAATCCAATATATGGTAGATATAAACATATAGAAAGGGATAATTATTATAAGTTTTTTTTTTGGGTAGCCATGACATAGGTTCGAAGTATCCACAACCGTTAGCAGTGACTAATCTCCATCGGGGAACATGTCGGACATACAAGGTGGGTTCCCCCCTCCCAACCAGGTTTTCTCCATACATAAGAGCCAGGATTCGAACCTCCGACCACTTGCTTAAGGTGCCCAAGTCTCTTATCACTTGGACCAACCACATGTTGGTGATTATAAGTTTGAATAGTTTCTTAAATTATTCAGTTTTGTAAAGAAAAAGAAAAAGAATTCTATATGTTTTTAAAAAAGGTTAAAGTAATCTTTTGGTCCCTATACGTGACATTGATTTTCAATTTGGTCTCTATATGTAAAAAGTTATCAATTTGGTCCCTATACGTGACATTGGTTTTCAATTTGGTCCTCACTGCTAATTGGTCCATATAAAAGAAGGACCAAATTGCAAATGATTGTCACATGTATGAACCAAATTGAAAATAATTGTCATATGTAGTGATCGATTTCAAATTTTTTTGTTGTTGAATTTGTCCATACATGTGACAATCATTTGTAATTTGGACCCTCTTATATGACACCAATTAGCGGGGAGGACCAAATTGAAAATCAGTGTCACGTATAGAGATCAAATTAATAACTTTTTACGTATAGGAACTAAATTGAAAATCAGTATCACGTATAGGGACCAAAAGATTACTTTAACGTTAAAAAAAGTTAGTATTACTTATTATGGGAGTTTTTTTTTTGTTGAAGGAATTACTTATTATGGAATAAGAAGTAGTATTAGGCAAAACGACTTATCTATAAATTATAAACAAATAACATTAGTACACGCGAAGTTGTCCACACATCATTGTAAGTATAATATAGATAATAATAAGTCATGGGATAACTCTTTTTTTTTTTTTTTTTGGGGGGGTGTGGGGGACGTTAACCTTAGCTCACATAAATCTCAAGTTCAGTTTGCTAGTTAAGCTAATATCGTGGTTGAATTCTGTGGTAACTAGTCAGAAAAAACTTTTAAGAAGTGTTCTTTTTATAATAAATTTTTTTTACGAAATGTTTGGACATAAATTAAAGTTTACCCATTTATAAGGAAATCTATGACATGCACTTAATGCATAGTAGTCAACCATTTCTAAAGTAGTTATGAATATTTATAGTGAAACTTTCTTCTAAATTGTACGTCTTATTAATATGGACGATTCACTTCAAGGAGCATGGGACCATTGCCATGGTCAACAAGCAAAGTCAATATCAGAGATAAATATTGAAAAATGGGGGCAAAAATCAATGTCCCAAGCTTGTCGTGAACCCAATTTTCAAAAGAATTAAATTTTTTAGTGAAGTAACATAAATAATTTTTATATTTAATATAGTTACTCATGCAAGAGTTATTCGGACTTGATGGATATATTATGCACATGCCCACCACATCTTGTGTAGAAATTCATCTTTTTATTTGAAAGAATGAAGATGAAAAATATTGAACTCTTAAGCAGTACTTGATCATAAATGTTATGATATGAAATAACTTTTTCAAAAGCTTAAACTATTAATTAAAAGTAAATGAATAGTTTTTATATTTAATTCACAAAACCAACTCCTTAATTTATCTTGACATGGGGAGAGTGATCAATTGTGATGGTTTTTTTTAAACAAACAAAAATGGCATGCGATGACATCACAATGCTAAACTGTCATCCCAACTAGATTGACACCACAGCAAGCACCAATCATCTGCAGCACGTCAAAGAATTTATTAAAAAATATAAAAAAAGATAAAAGAATACAAAAGTTCATGGGGGGCATTTACCAAAACTCATGAAAAGGATTATTTGAACCTATAGCTTGGAAGTCCAACCCTGTTACGATTGAATTCCTCACAAATAAAATCAGGGATAGTATCCCACCAAAAAAATACAAAAATAGATGCTCCAAAGACAGCAATTCTATCTGCACATTGATTGTCTTCACGAAAAATATGAGATACAAAGAATCTCATTTTTTTTGTTAAAAGCAAGCAATTATTCCATCTATTTCTAAGCTTCCAATGGACAATGTCAATAGAAGAAAAGGCTTGAATTAAGTTTGGAGTCACACACCAACCAGAAATTATGCCAACCTTTCTTGTATGCCACTTCAATAGCCTACATGGCACCTATTAATTTAGCATGAAGAGCAAAAGAGACACCCAAGTTTGCAGCAAAACAGCCCAATATTGTGACCCCTAAAAATCCCTCCACATGATGCTAAAGCCGGAGCACCCTTTGTTACTCCATATAAGTTGCATTTGGTCCAATAGCAAGGAGGAGATAGCCACTGTACTTGTGTGAAGGAGCTTTTCGAGGCTTGGCTTCCACAGAGAAAAATTTAATTATTTTAAAATTAGCTATGGAGTAAGACATAGATCCAGAACTGCTATCACTACTACAGAAAAAGGCTTTAATAGCGCTTTTTTTTAGCCTTTAGTAGCGCTTCCAAGCGCTATCTATTCACCCGCTACTGAAGGTGGGAGAGATTCAATAGCGCTTAAAAAATGCTACTGAAAGTAGGAATAGGTAGCGCTTCCTTGAGAAAGCGCTGTCTAAAGTTCGTAATAAGGCAATTTATTACATACTTTAGACATCGCTTTCTCAAGGAAGCGCTGTCTAAAGTTTGCAATAGATAGCGCTTTCTCAAGGAAGCGCTATCTATTTTTAACTTTAGACAGCATTTTTTCAAGAAAACGCTACCTATCCCCCCCCCCCCCTTTTAATTATTTACATTGTTTTTCTATATTTCTCACATGCACTCAGCAAAACTAAGACATTAAACAGTTTATCCATCCCATTGCACTTAGCAAAACTCAACAAATCATACATTTACATACAAAAGCTTAAATACAATATTTTTTTTCGATAAGCTAAAAGTATATTGATTAAAGGGTACAAGGGGTACCCCAACCCGTATACAATAATAACCCAACAACATAAGGAAGAAGCACTGTAACTAAAATGCTACACTCCAAATTGCCCAGCATTGTCATTACAGAGTCCTTACACAAATCCACCTAGGAACATAAATAAATAAATATGTATAACCTAAGAATCCAAAAAGCTATTTCTTTGTTATATATCTCTTAAACTGACACTTTGAAGAGGTAGATCTTTAGTACAACAGCAAGGGCCAGCTGCAATAGAAAAATGCCAGCAACAATCAAAAACAACCTTTCACCTGTTGACCTGATATGTGCCCAAAGGTTAAGTGCAACAAATGTTGCTGACATGAACCCTGCCACACCTGTAATCACCCATCTGAATATATCCAGTGGCACAATGGACATACACTGTACCAAACAAAGGGTTTGAGGATACAATAGGATGAAAATATCAAATTTCATACTTCGTTTAAATAAAAGGAAAGCACTAACTTACCAGAGCCATAATAAAGACAAAAAGGGGAAATTTATTGTTTACACAAGTTTGACTCTGTCGAATTTTGACATTTAACCGATAATTCACTAATCTTGAGAGTCTTCTCTTCACACTGCCATAGTATCAAAACAAAGGTTAAAAATAAACTTCCAAGTCCTACCTCAAAATTCTACAATAACCTAAGAAAAAGAGATACACATATAGATACAGATAAAATGGAGCTCAGAATAAATAATCTAACTCATGACTAATCACCCTGTATGTCATTCAGTTATCAAAGGAAAACATAGGCGTATGATAGGAATAACATTGACAATGCAAAATGGTAACATTTGACCAGAATTTGAGAAGATTTGCTTGCTGAACTACTTCTTCAATGAATGGGTGCCAGTACCGCATCCCAACATAAACATTTGAAGAGAGGCCCTTTGCTTCCAAAGCCACTTTAAGTGCAAGTGCCTGCACAAGCGCCACAAACCATAAAAGCATTGTTAATTCCAGTCTAAACCCTAAATGGGTATAGCACAATTAGCATATGATATAAATTTAAAAGGCATAGAGTACATTAGCTTTTCAGTAAGCATTCTAGTGCCATGATGGACTGGCCACTATTTCTAAACGTCAAGTTAAACATCAGGAAGAAGCATAAGTAAATCTACCCTATTATATTATATGGACTCAAATTTGGTGCTTAGTGTCATTTCTTTCTGGTTTCTAACTTCAGTATATTTTTTTTAACTTACTCACTCAGACCTTAGTTGTTGGCACCTCAAAAATTTTCATCTAAGTTCTGCCACTTCCCTTTTCTTATATTTCTGGTTCGTAGGAAGAAGTGAGGTAGTTGCAGTATTAACATTTTGTCACAAAAGTTTCATAAATATCATTATACAACTCGTATATTTGTTTTAAAAAAAGCATATGATCATAAAAGTAAATATAAAAATCAGAAATATAAATAGAGGTTAAGTAAACACCATATGAGGATGATGATGATAGGAAAAGAATATCCAAGAAAAAGAAAAGTACCCACTCAAGTCTTGTGTATTAATTTTAAGTGCAAACACATACTAGTAATTACATCAATTTGCACTTTGATATCCCTATTATAGTTAAATGTTGTGTCCACAATAATAGTAAAGCATAAATGGAATTGAATATACATGCTCACACCTCCAAGTTTGATGGCAGTACATGGTGATTTCAGAGACAGCATTAAATCCTCCAAGCTCCCTTAGTTTTTCTTAAATATTTCCATCAGTCTTCAATACAGCACCAGTGGAAGTGCAAAACCAAAAGCACCTTTGCCAATTTGCTCAAGTATTTCATAGTGCCCATGTTTTCAATAATAGTACTCTGCCATAAAAAAATCACTAATCAAGCAGTGGCTTCTTGACCAGTCTCAAGTAGCTTGGCAATCATACATCACATATTCTTCAACTGAATCTCTCTTCTGTGGGAGATTTTCTTTCCTATAGCCAGGCATAAATGTGAGCTTCAGTTGCACTGCTCTGATAGTAACATAATTATAGACAAAAATTAGTCGATCACTGCATAGTTTTATAGGGAATAAAGCTTTCACTACCAGTAGAAAAAAAGCTAAACAAAGGAATATCATAGTTAATTAATTCACAACACTTGGTCTAATTTCAAAATAAAATTGCTACTAAAACAGCGAGCCAAAAATTCTAAAAATTTAACCATGTACATTTTAGGACATAATCTCACTAATGAGACAAGTATTACACTAACTTGCCATTTTTCCTCCTCATTTTACATATTTACTTTCCAATGGTTATTCTGTTATGTTTTACTACTTGTACCAAAATAAAAGGATGCAAAAATATGTAATTCATGCCCAAAATCAAGTGGCGGGTTGCTTGATATGCATAAATAAAGGCTCCTAATTCGTGAGTCAATTTCAATACATAAGAAATTCTTATAATCCCAAATGAATCTTTCTCATGCTGATATATATCTATTTTTTGTCCTCCATTATTTTCATAATTTATCAAATAGAAATTCAAATAGATTAGGCAAATTTACTGAAGAATGTATATAATCTTTTGCAACTTTTATAATGCCTTCTTTTCAATAAACATGGACAAGAAAAAGAGTACAAAACATGATAGAATAATGGAACAAATCAATTAGAAAAAGAAATTATGAAATGAGTGTCTCTTCCATGTTGAGGCATTATGACAAACACATAGGGAACATGGTTAAAAGTAAGGGGGCTATCTCCATTTCTGTTGAGACCATACCCATTTTTGCTGCTAAACTCTTTCAATTCGGTCTTCCAAGCATCTTTTTCCTGCAAGAGACCATAATCAAAAGGACTATTAATATCTTTATCTACTTTAATTTTTTTATGCATAAGATTTTGAATAAAAAACGTGTTTGCCTCTTAGACATACAGGCTTCAGATTGTAAATCTTAAACACAAAGACATACTCATGGTGCAAGTCCTATGAAAGAGTAAGAGTGAGACTCATTTCCAATTTTAGATTTTGACTATGATCCTGCACGTTAGTCACAATAAATTGATACAAATCCTTCGACTTGGCTCCCTATAGTGCTGAACCATACAAAATATTGACAAGGTCTTTGTTTCTCAGTTCTTAATCAATCACTACAAAGATAAATCCACTTCATGACCTACAAGAGATCAAACACTACCAACCAACATCCAATGATAAGAACCCATTCTCACACATGATCAAACATAGAATGGAATCCAAAAACCATTTGCCCCAATTTTCCCCACCCTATCACCCTCAATGCATTCCTAACAAGAAACAATGACAATATCAATGACTCAAGTACATGTTCATCAAAATTATTCAAATTAAAATTGTTATTTATAAAGAAGAAAAAGAAAAAACCTAGCGATTTCAGAACGAAGAGAGTACCCAATGCTCAAGTACAGGTTCATCAATCGAATTCAGAATAGAAGCGAGTTCCCAGCGGCCACGCATGTAGCTTCCAAATCTGCAACTCCAAATCGAAGAAATGTTAGAGGTGGAAGCTCGCTACAACTTCGAAGAGAGAGAGCGAGCACATATCGAAGATCACAGATCGGTGAATGCAGATCGATCAAAGAAGGAGAGAATAGAGATGGACGAGAGATCGATCAGAGACTGAGAAAATAATGCTCGCAAAGGAGTGGAAGGCGCGGCGGAGGGAGGCTGATAGTGTGATTTTACATCATGTTTTCTATATACTTTTGCATGCATTTTGCATATAGATTAGGCATTCTTTAGTTGATTTTAGTTAGATTTTCCCTTGGAACGGGTGAGGCGGTTTCTTGGTGTTATTTTGCAGGAATTCAATGTAAAAATGATCAAAATCAGCCATGGTGGAGCTTGGATGAAAAAGAGCTTGAAAAGTGAAGAATAGGAGCCAAACAGAGCCCATCACGGCCGTGATCAAGCAGAGCAGAAGGCAAAAGTCAGAGACTGTCACGGCCTGCCCGTGATATGCATCACGGCCGTGACCTACCAGAAATTCAGGATTCGCGTCGCGAACAAAGGGCTCGCCTCGCGAGAACCCATTTTGTGCAAATTCGCCCACTCCGTGCCGTCACGCCTGGCCGTGATGGCCATCACGCACGTGATGCGCGACCGATCTATAAATAAGGTCACACAATGCAGAAAAGGGGACTGACTTCTAACCTAAAAAAGGGTCCAGAGGGAGGCATTTGGAGGCACTTGGAGGATATGGCTGGGCTAGGGTTTCAACCCTAGAAGGGAGCCAAGAGAGGTTGCTTTGAAGAAGAAGGAAAGCTCACATGGAGCCTCTCCTCTCCTCTTCTCCTATTTCTCTGGTTTGGTTTTCGTTGTATATGAGTAGTTAAATTCCCCCATTGTTGGGGTTAGATGTAGATTTTCTAAACTTGTTTGTATTTGATTTGGTTTTAATGTAAGTCTCTATTTCTTTATGAGTATGTGATTCTGTGCTTAATGCTTTCCTTGGATTAGCTACCCATAGGAATGATATGTTGCTTTGATAGATGACTGAAAGGTTGGTGTTAAGGCATGCTCATGAATCATATGCCAAGTAGTTCAAGAATCTAGACATAGGTGTTGAATGCTTGCAATCTTATAAGTCTTGACTTAATGCAAAATCACAGATTAATCCACCTAAGACATTAGGGTTTGATTTGGGGTTTTAGGCTCAATGCACCTAAGACATTAGGCTTGAGTATTTTAGAAAAGGCTTGATTGTCATAATTGAAGTAGTGCTTGTGTTGATAACCATTTCATTGCAATTAAGGGAGGATTAGTGTAGTCTAACCCTAACAATCTTAGCCACATCTCTGTTTGCATACCAAGTGTTCGATAAAATTCCCAAAAGACCAAAAACATTTTATTTCTTTATTTTATATTTTGATCTCTCATACTTTAGTTTAGTCTAGATAGTTGTTGAGTTTGTGAATTGGTAATTGACAACCGATCCCTGTGGATACGATAACCGGTCTCACCACCGTATTACTTGATTGCGACGAGGTGCACTTGCCTTTATATTCTAAAAATCACGCATCAAGTTTTTGGCGCCGTTGCCGGGGATTGGCTTTGTCAATATCATTAGTAACAAAGGAGGCAACTAATTTAGACATTTTTATTCTTTTTTATTTTTCTGTATATATTTGATCTTTTTGTTTTGAGTTTTGTTTGTGCAAGGTGGACTGAAAATCATGGAGACTTATTACTTTCCCACCTTGGACGGTGTTACAAAATACCACTTTGGGCCCAATGTAGTCTTGGGAGACTACGGGCTCTGGGGACGTCACTGCCCTCATGCACAAGCTTATAGTGTGATAATGAAGCATGAGGAGGAATGGGAATGGAAGGAGCAAATACTGTTGAAAGCTGCTCTAGAACAGTATTCCCAAGAGCTATCCGCCTCTGAGGCCAAGGCAAGAGCAAATTGTGAGAGTATCGAAGCTGTGAAGCAGAACTTCAAAACGCACGTTGAGGAGATTTGCCAACAGTTAGTACAAGAGTCACATGAAGCCCAATTTGAGGAAAATCTGGTTTGGGGGATAGTTCAAGATGAAGACGAAGTGGTAGGGGATTCCACCATGCTTCTTTGAAAGCAGTTTGATTTTTCTGCATTGGACAAATATGTCGGCTTGCATGCATGTGTGGACATTGGTAAACTAGTCCCTTCCCCATGTTTTTCAAACTTCCTGGTGCAAATGCCATTTGACCCGCTAGGAAGTAAGTGCATTATTTTAGTTGAAAAGGGCATTGGTGTTTCCACCCAATGGCTGGGCGGAATTGAGAATAAAGTGATTTTACTGCTACAATCACCACCCCAATTTCCATTTGATCCGGGAGGAGGATCCAGGTGAAAGCTTTTCAATAAGTCAAGCTAGTGACATTAAAGAAGCGCTTATTGGGAGGCAACCCAATTTTTCTTTTCCTTTTCCTTTTTTCCTTTTTGTTTAGTTAGATTTGATTTTTGATTTTAAACTCTTGAATAATTTGAGAAGATCAAGAGTTTTCTTTTACTAATAAAATTGCCAAGTGATTTCAGGGAAAGGAGGAAGGAGGGAAGAGCAAGATGACAAGAAAAAAGCACCCAATTCTCAGGCAGTTTCTGACTGGAATGTTAACCAACACTTGTTACCGCCTCGGTAAGCCGTTCCAATTTTTTTGCTTTATTTTATTTTTCTTCTCCTCTCTCCAACTTGATTGTTTACATTGGGGACAATGTAAATTCTTAAGCTTGGGGTAGGGGTATGTTGCATTTGCATTTTTTTTTCATGTTGCATTCATATAGTCTTGCATGATAGTTTGCATGATCACACATTAGATTGCCCTTGCTTAGATTTTGTATCCGATTGTGAGAACTAAGTGCCAAATAACTTGTGATAGTGAATTTTTGAACCCAATTTTTTTCATTCTTGTGATATGGCTGCAAATGAAAATGTTTGAAATAATCTTGGATAGTTGATAATTAGCATAGAGTTCTGAAGATTTGTGTTTTTCATTGATTTTTGAACTGCTAAAAAATGTGAGATTTTGAGCCAAAGGGGTACTCACTAAATTTTACCCCATTCTTTGTGTTAGAGTGTTATTCCTCTTGGTTTGTTTTCTCTAGAACTTGACTTGAAACCATTTTGAAGCTTGAAAATTTTTGAAAACATTTTTGAAAATGATTGAGGCAATAGGTATTTTTCTGGCCTTCTGAGCTTTGAATGATGAAATGCTACCCCTTAGTTGCCCAAATTTTGAGCCTGAATGAATAAAATGCTTTTCTTGGTACCTTGAAATATATTGTTGAATGATGCTTGATAGGACCTTCTAAAGTATTACAAAAGGGTGAAAAAGGTAGTTGAAAATTTGGGATGAAAGAATCAAAAAAAAAAAAATTCTTTTGAGTTGAAAAAAATCTCCCATTCTCCAAATAAAATAGAAAAAAAGAAAAAAGAAATAAAAATAGAGAGGGGGATGACAAAAAGAAAATGAGAAATAAAAAGCAAAGAAAGAAAAGAAAAGTGGAAAGTAAATTGAAAACCCAAGAAGGTATTTTAGAAGGTCATGCTTTGCAATGCTTGATGTTTATGTAGCCTTTTGAAATGTCCTTTTCTTGTTATCCCCACCTAAAGATTAATCCCATGGCCATGTTACAACCAAATAAAAGACCTCTTGATTCTAAATTGTTTTCATTAATAAAGTAGAGATGTGGTTGATAGTCAAGCCTATGGTAGGATTCATTCCTTGAGGAAAATTGAGTGAAATGTCTTATCCCCTAAACACAGGAGTGGTGAGGAAAGAGAACCAAGCAAATGAACAAGCTTGGGGTGAGCTTCAAGTGAGAAAGAGTGCCCAAATCAGTGAGAACATGAGTCTAAGGAACCTAAGCCTCTAATTGGACTTGAATTGATTGTCTCTTGCTGAATTGTTTGGATTGCCTATTGCTTGGATCATTTACTCGGGTTCTTAGTTCACTATCCATGCTCTGTTTGTTCTTCTGGCCTTAGTGATTGCTTGAGGACAAACAATTGATTAAGCTTGGGGTGATTTGATAGTGTGATTTTACATCATGTTTTCTATATACTTTTGCATGCATTTTGCATATAGATTAGGCATTCTTTAGTTGATTTTAGTTAGATTTTCCCTTGGAACGGGTGAGGCGGTTTCTTGGTGTTATTTTGCAGGAATTCAATGTAAAAATGATCAAAATCAGCCATGGTGGAGCTTGGAAGAAAAAGAGCTTGAAAAGTGAAGAATAGGAGCCAAACAGAGCCCATCACGGCCTGGCCGTGATGACCATCACGGCCGTGATCAAGCAGAGCAGAAGGCAAAAGTCAGAGACTGTCACGGCCTGCCCGTGATATGCATCACGGCCGTGATCTACCAGAAATTCAGGATTCGCGTCGCGAACAAAGGGCTCGCCTCGCGAGAACCCATTTTGTGTAAATTCGCCCACTCCAGAAGCCGTCACGGCCTGGCCGTGATGGCCATCACGGCCGTGATGCGCGACTGATCTATAAATAAGGCTGCGCCGAACAGAAAAGGGGACTGACTTCTAACCTAAAAAAGGGTCCAGAGGGAGGCATTTGGAGGCACTTGGAGGCTATGGCTGGGCTAGGGTTTCAACCCTAGAAGGGAGCCAAGAGAGGTTGCTTTGAAGAAGAAGGAAAGCTCACATGGAGCCTCTCCTCTCCTCTTCTCCTATTTCTCTGGTTTGGTTTTCGTTGTATATGAGTAGTTAAATTCCCCCATTGTTGGGGTTAGATGTAGATTTTCTAAACTTGTTTGTATTTGATTTGGTTTTAATGCAAGTCTCTATTTCTTTATGAGTATGTGGTTCTGTGCTTAATGCTTTCCTTGGATTAGCTACCCATAGGAATGATATGTTGCTTTGATAGATGACTGAAAGGTTGGTGTTAAGGCATGCTCATGAATCATATGCCAAGTAGTTCAAGAATCTAGACATAGGTGTTGAATGCTTGCAATCTTATAAGTCTTGACTTAATGCAAAATCACAGATTAATCCACCTAAGACATTAGGGTTTGATTTGGGGTTTTAGGCTCAATGCACCTAAGACATTAGGCTTGAGTATTTTAGAAAAGGCTTGATTGTCATAATTGAAGTAGTGCTTGTGTTGATAACCATTTCATTGCAATTAAGGGAGGATTAGTGTAGTCTAACCCTAACAATCTTAGCCACATCTCTGTTTGCATACCAAGTGTTCGATAAAATTCCCAAAAGACCAAAAACATTTTATTTCTTTATTTTATATTTTGATCTCTCATACTTTAGTTTAGTCTAGATAGTTGTTGAGTTTGTGAATTGGTAATTGACAACCGATCCTTGTGGATACGATAACCGGTCTCACCACCGTATTACTTGATTGCGACGAGGTGCACTTGCCTTTATATTCTAAAAATCACGCATCAGAGGCACAGTCACAGTGGAAGGCACAACGGAGGGAGACACAGTCACGGGCAGTGGAAGGCGCGCCAGTTGTGAGCACGCGCAGAAGGGGTGTGTGTCTGCAGTGGAAGATCTTTGATTCAAAACTCAAGCTCAAATAAAAATTCAGAACCTGGACGAAGACGAAGGCTGTGCAACAACAGTTTGGGGTCGAGGGTGGAGAAGGACGACGACTCGAGGCTAGGTCGTATCATGGGGTTGCGGTTCCTGTTCCTCGATCGAGCGGTGGTTGTAGAGGAAGAATCAAGCATGAGTAAGGGTCGCAAGGAGAGGTTGAGTGTCGCTGAGGGTATAGGTCGAGAGAAATTTTTGGGATCGAGGCAAAAGTGAGTGGGAGAGAACAATTTTATTTTTAGAGTAATAAATAGATAACGTTTTCTTGGAAAAACGCTATCTTAGATAATGAATAGACATCGCTTCTTTAAGGAAACGCTATCTAAAGGTTCGAAATAGATAGCGCTTCCTTAAGGAAGTGCTATCTATTCTAACCCATCAAATTTTAATAGCGCTTCCATGACGAAGCGCTATCTTATTCCTAACTTAAGATAGCATTTGCTTGAGGAAGCGCTATTAAAAGTCTTCCGCCTCCTTTTCAATAGCGTTTCAGTAAGAAACGCTATTAAATGTGTGCTACAAAAGCCATTTTCTGTAGTAGTGTATTACCCGAAAGAGCCACATTTGCAACTATCATGTTTATAGCAGACTTAGGATGGATAAGCTTATTCTCAAATTGAAGCTTATTTCTACAATACCAAACAGTCTAAATGATATTAACAATTCCAGAAAGAATCACATCCTTGGATTGAGTTTCCCATTGTCCATCACAAAGAGAAAAGAATATGCTGTAAAGAGGAGCAATCAATTATGCAATTGATGGCTGCAGCAAACCAGTTCCACAGGGTCCTTGAGAAAGAGCAATCACAAAACAAATGATGAGTTGTTTCCTCGGCACAACCACATAAGCTACACATGGATACCATGACACAACCTCTTCTCCAAAGATTATCATCTATAGGGAGTTTATTGTGAAAACTTCTCCAAAGAATGAAAGATTTTGAAGGGGGAATACATTTACTCCAGATGCTTTTAGACCATTGAATGATATTTTGAATTGGTTTAAAGAACAAATAAACATCTTTAAATGATAACACTCCCGAGTCAACTAAATCCCAGACTTGTTGATCTTTGCACTGTACATAAGGACCACAATGTTCATCATCTAATTAGCAAGGACAGGATGATTTTGCAGCAGAACATCAGGGATACATAAAGCTCCATCTCGAATGAAATCCTTGACTTTTGCCTACAGGTTGTCATGAAGATTACTTGGAATGTTCATTAGATCAACCAATGGTTGAGAAAGCCACCTGTCCTTCCAGAAATTAATATCAGAACCATTGCCTACTTGCCAAACTAAATGTTGCGTCATAGTAGGACAGAAAGCCTATATTCCTTACCAAATAGCATATTTGACATGATATGAGACAGGAACATCATTCTTAAGAATTCTAGATTTGATATGAGTAGTCCATTGTGAATTGGAAGTCACCAAATCCCAACAAAGTTTCAGCATAGCAGCTTTATTGATATCCTTAACTGATCTAACCCCTAGCCCACCTTCAATGATTGGACTACAAACTTTGAACCAAGACACTGTGCAAACTTTTTCTGTATCAATGTTGCTGACAAAATGAAGTTTCTTAACCATTTATCTATATTTTTGATCAAACTGACAGGCCAAGCATAGACCATGAAACTGTATATTAGCATACTTTGAACTGTAACATCCCTAGCTGCTCTATGGATTGATGACTGTCCCCACAAACCAACACGGGTCTTTTCAGCGTGCTTTGTCCTCACTCACACGCTTCCTGGGAAAACTTCCCAGGAGGTCACCCATCCCAAAATTGCTCCAAGTCAAGCACGCTTAACTGTGGAGTTCTTAAGTGATGGGCTCCCTAAAAGAAGATGCATCTTGTTAGTATAGGTAGTACCAATCAATTCATATAAGTCATCCTCAATTGTATAGTCCCATACCTACACAGTCTAAGGATACCTCTCATTCGGGTGTGTAATAGGTTCATTCATGTCTCCCTCCGCCTAGAAGCTTGCCAGGAGTCGCTCCTTGTCCGTGCCTTCTTGCACCGGTGACCACTCCCCGCCCTCGTCGGCTCCCGGGTGTTACATGCCCACCATATTCCGCTTGGTTCATCCCCGAACCACCCAGTACGAGGTGCCGCTCTAATACCATTTGTAACATCCCTGACTGCTCTATGGATTGGCGACTGTCCCCACAGACTAACACGGGTCTTTTCAGCGTGCTTTGTCCTCACTCACATGCTTCCTGGGAAAACTTCCCAAGAGGTCACCCATCCCAAAATTGCTCCATGTCAAGCATGCTCAACTGTGGAGTTCTTAAGTGATGGACTCCCTAAAAGAAGATGCATCTTGTTAGTATAGGTAGTACCAATCAATTCATATAAGTCATCCTCAATTGTATAGTCCCATACCTACACAGTCTCAGGATCCCTCTCATTCGGGTGTGTAATCGGTTCATTCATGTCTCCCTCTGCCTAGAAGCCTGCCAGGAGCCGCTCATTGTCCGTGCCTTCTTGTACCGGCGACCACTCCCCGCCCTCGTCGGCTCCCGGGTGTTACATGAACCACAGATCTAACCGGTTGCACTCTTCCAGAAATTGAAAGCAAAGAGGCTTTCCAAGTTGACAATTTAGTTCTGATTCTATCTACAATGGGAATAAGATGGCTCTTTCTTGGCCTTCCCTTAAAAATAGGAACCCCTAAATAAGTGAAAGGTAACCTACCAAGAGAAAAGCCAATCAGAGCAGCTATTGAAGAGATTCTGCTTGCTGAAACTGGTCCATAATAAAAGGTTGATTTACTTGGATTAATAACCTATCCAGTTGTCTCTGCATACTTATCAAACAACTGCATAAGATGATTTAAGTTCCTTTGAGTTCCCTTACAGAAAATCATTATATCATCTGCATATAACACATGTGAAGGAACTTTTGAACCTCTAGCACCTGCCATCAGCTGTAAATTTCCTTCCTGAACCAGCTTTATAATACCTATGCTCATCACTTCCTCAGCAACACAAAATATCAGAGGAGACAATGGATCCCCTTGCCTCACCCCCCTGCAACCAAAGAAACCTGAGGCTTTACCATTCACAGAAACTGATAGTTTTGCAGAGAGGAGAATAGTTTCTATCCAATTGCAGAGTATGTCATTAAAACCAAAGGCATGCAGGACTTTAATGAGGAACTTCCAACCAAGAGTGTCAAAAGCCTTTTTAACATCAATCTTCAATGCTAAGTTTCCTCCAAAAGTTTTCTTATCTAACAAGTTTATAGCTTCCGGAGTAAGACATATGCAGTCAGCTATCTTTCTACCTTTAATGAACCCCCTTTGGTTTTCAGAGACAATTGAAGGAGCTATTTTTGTCAATCTATCAGCTAGAACCTTTGTGACAATAGCTATGGGCTTGTACTGCTCAATTATATCTGCTCCCTGAATTTTTGGAATCAGAATAACCACATTGGAGTTAAAGTTAGAGGGAAACCAGACATCATTGAAAAACTGCATAACAGCTTTTAGACATCTTCTGCTATGATGTCCCAATATTTTTGATAGAAAAAAAGCCCCAGATCCATCCGGTCCTGGAGCTCCATCAATGTTCATTTCAAAAACAGCATCCTAAACCTCCTCCAAAGAAGGCAAGCTAATCAACCTTGATTTATCTTCATTTGAGACAATAGAAGGAATCACTTCTTTGACAATACCGTTATCAACACAACTATTTTCAGTGCTGAAAACTCTTTCAAAGTATTCCACCACATGACTTTCAATGCTTGTAGAATCATTCAAAACCTCATCACCAAGCAAACTTAATTGCTTAGTTACATTTCTGACTTTAGTCATTTTGTGAAAAAATTGAGTGTTTTTGTCTCCATGAACATGCCAATTAACTCTTAATTTTTCCTGCCAAAACTCTTCTTGGAAACTTAAAGCTTGCTCCAACTCCATCTGAGCTATTTTTTCTTTCTCAAAGAGAGCCTCTAAAAAACTGGTGTGCGTGTATTCCGGCAAGTGTACCAGATTCGTCGCCAAGTAATAAAAAGAGCGATCCCACAGAGACCGTGATCTCGAATAACGATTAATTACTAAATCGATTAAACTGGACTATATAAAAAATGATTTTGAAAATATTTGATTTTTGTAATGACGATCAACTAGGAAATCAGATATTTAAGAATGCAATCAATTAAAACAGGAAAGTAAATCAGTTAGGGGTTTTTCAGATCAAAAGGGATTCCTAGGAATCGGGTTACCAACAAGATTATTCATGTTACCAAATTGACTACCCCTTGTTAATTATCAAAATTGCTTTGAAGGCGAATTTATCCTAAATAAGTTAATGCTCCCTATCGGGTTACAAAAACCGTGCCCAATTAAACCAACCCCTACTCTCGTGGTAGTTGAATTTAGATTGAACCCTTTAAGTTCTGTGACAATTCGTTTACCCTCGAATGACTGCTTCTAACTCTCGTGATTTAAGTCCTAAGTCTGATTCCTATAGATCCAATACCTAAGTTCACCGCTAGGTTCCTCCTTAGTGTATCTATGACATGCAAATAAGTGGCCACCGAATTTACAAGTAATTAAAGCAATAGAAATCATATCTAAAGCAAAATTGAAATTAACAAAGGGAAAATATCAATTCATAACATAAAACAAATCTTGGGCATAGCCCCAATCCCTAGAAATAAAGCTATTACTCAAGCTTGGCCATGGTGATGGCAAGCTTGATTAACATAAACATAAATGAAAACCTAAGAGAAGAGAAGAAGAAGGAGAAGATAAATCCTAATTTTGCCTAAGAGTAGCATCCCAAAAAGCCTCTAATTGTCCCCTATTTTCGAGCCTAAGTGCTCTATTTATAGACTAGGGTAACTTGAATCCCAAGCAACCACAATTTCAGATCAAATCAGTTTCTAGAGATCCATATATCACGCGTCACAGCCGTGATGGGCATCATGGCTAGGTCATGATGGGTTCTGCCTTGGAGGTTGCTTCACTGGTTGGTCTGTCACGGCCATGACTACCATCATGGCTAGGCCGTGATCAGTTCTGCCTGTGAGGGTCTGGTTCAACTGATATGTCCCGGCCGTGATGGGCTCTGACTTTTCCAGTCTTTCTTTTCAGCTTTACTCGATCATGGCCGTGATGGCTGTCACGGCTAGGCCGTGATGGGCTCTGTTTGGATCATTTTCTTCACTTTTCAAGCCCCATCTTCATGCAAGCTCCATCATGGTTAATCTTGAGCATTTTAATCCTTAATTCCTGCACAACAACACCACAAAATCGCCTTACCCGTTCCAAGGTAAAAACTAACCAAAATCAAATTAAATATGCCTAAGCTATATGAAAATGCATGCGAAATGACAATGAAATATGAGGCGAAATCACACTCATCAAAAACCATTATCAACTATTTGTCGTTGAATAATATTGACATTCTGAATAGCAGATTTTACTCTTTGATACACATCTTCAAAAACTAACTTAATCCATTCCTTGAGCTTTAATTCCAACATATTAAGTTTTTGAGTAAGCACATACATAGGGCAACCTACTATTTTATCCTTCCAAACATCTTCAATGATCTTAGAACAACCTGAATGACTTGACCACATCCTTAAGAACTTAAAAGAAGAGGAAAAATCTTTGACTTCCTTTTTCATTTCAAGCAAAATCGAGTGATGATCAGATTTACTTCTTGTTAATGTACAACAAGAAACACTTGAACAGGAATCTAGAAAACCATCATTACAAATTACTCTGTCAAGTCTCTTAGCAGTAAAATCCAAACCTCTCCTGCCATTCGACCAAGTTAGTTGAGCACCTCTAGTCATCACATGAGTCAAGCTGTTACTGTCAGTCCAATTCCTAAAGTCTTCACAAGCAATCTGTAAAGGCATACCCCTTCCTCTATACTCATGAGCTCCTAGGACTACATTGAAGTCCCCAATAAAACACCAAGGATGTTGATATAGCTGCTGAAGGTTATTTAATTCATGCCGTAACTTTCTTCTATGCTGATAAGAAGTAGAAGCATAAACCGCAGACATGTATAAAAGCTGATCTTCAAACACAATTGAAAAGGACACTTGCTGATCCCAGATACCAATGATGCTAGGGTTTAGATTCTCTTGACAAGCACACCATAAATTAGGTAGCATAGATTGTCTAATATTGACAGCAAACAACTTTAGATTCAACTTTTTCCAAAAATTCACAAGAAACTGACATGAATTCATCCAAGGTTCAGAAATGAAAATAAAATCAGGTTTTTGACTACCACAAAGGTTTTTAAGAACCAGCCTTGTAGAGGGATTTGCAATCCCTCTAGCACTCCAATATAAGCAATTCATGATACTGCTTTTGAAAT